>JAQZBX010114441.1:0-10021 GCA_029593785.1 Cabassous unicinctus
CAAGATGATTCAACAAAAAGAGACACAGAGGAGAGACAATAAGAGATGCAGCAGACCAGAGAGCTGAGGTGGTGCAAGAGATTGAGCGCCTCTCTCCCACTCTGGAAGGTCCCAGGATCAGTTCCTGGTGCCACCTAAAGAGAAGACAAGCAGACACAGAAGAACACACAGAGAGCAGACAGCAAGCACAAAACAACTGGTGGGCGGGGGGGCGGGGGGAGATGGAATAAATAAATAAATCTTTAGGGAAAAAAAAAAAAAGAATGAGTCCCAGGTTTTTGTTCTGAGGAATTAATAGGAAAGAGATGCCATTTAGTGAGGCTGGGTAAGCTTCAGGTGGAGAAGATCTGGGAAGATGATCAGGATTTAAATTTTGGACATGTTGAGTCTGTGACATTTATTAGACATCCAAGAGGTGATGTTAAATAGGCTGTTGGACACATGCTTCTTTAGAGTTTAGGAGAAAGGTTGTGGTAGATATATAAATGTGGGAGTAGTAGGATTATAGATACATTTAGATTCACGAGACCAGATGAGATCACCAAGGGACTGATGTGGATGAAGAAGAGAAGAGACCCGCATTCTATGCCCTTTGGTATTGTATCTATTCTTAGGTTTATGAGTTGCCAGCATCCTACATGAGAAATTATCATAATGATTAAGTCCGTTCTTGATTTACCCTGGACAGGAGTCTGTTCAGTCGAATTTGCATCAATTTATCAGCTTGCCCCATAGCAGAGATGAAAATGACAAGCAGAAACTCATGGACACAAAGCCAATGAGTACTGATTTATCAGACATAGGGTTCAAAGAACTTGCCTTCAAACTAAGAAAGGTATGGGGGCCAAGTTCTAGACCTTTGAAAGAAGAGCTGGTGTAAACAACCTCCTCCACATGCACACGCACCCTAACGTCACTCTTCTGACTTCATTTGCTGCACACCTCACTTGGCTCTTGATCCTATATGGATTCACACCTAGCTCTCATCTGGAGCTGAAAGCTGAGGCCAGTAAATTTCACTAATGCACATGTATGGAAAGTTTGCCTGGTGAATTGCCAGGTATGGCCAACTGTTCCAGTTTTTAACAAATTATTTTGAAATAATATTTTAATCATGAGATTTTAGCATCTGACAGGGTGTTTAAATTCATTAATATAACCCTCTTTTTTGTTACATGAGGAGGAGGGTAAACTTTTCAATTGAGGGTTATTCTGTTAGATGCTGAAATATCATAGATGGATGGAAAGTATTTGTTTGTTTTTTTTCTCATTTCTTCCTGCTATCTCCTTCAAACAATTTAGTGAATTTAGAAGTTCATTAACCTCTTGAAAATACAATTTGAGTTGTACTTTTCCTTTTCACCAACTATATTTATGCTTACCATATGGACAAAACTCTTCACTAATAGTACAAAAATTAAATTACATGTGTAAAAATGGAGCATTTGCCTTAAACTATCCCCCCAAATAAAGCAACAGTTTATGTTTAAAACATAAGTTCTCCAATTATTATAATTATACCCATCAAAGAGTTAATGTTTTTAAGAAGTGGGACAAAGGGAGAATTTCTTTCTGTACCCAGTTACTTTGATGAACACGTGAAGTTCATTGTGATCAAATGTGATAGTAGTACTGGTTATAAAAGCATTTCAAAAAAATTTTTAATGTACCTTAATGAGGGACTCATAAAATATGTTTTGTACAAAAAGAAATGTTCTATGGTCACTAAAGAGGAGATAGAAAAATATTTAATGGCAAAATAGTCACCACTTAATAGTAAGTGAAAATGCAAGTTACAGAACAGCACATTTATTCTGAGTCCATTTTTCTTAGATAGATAGATAAACAGATAGACAGATACATAGTTAGATACATAGATAGAGAGATAAGACATAATTTGTGCAGACAAATTGGGAAGGCATTTCACAACATGTTTAGAGTGGATATCTGTGAACAGGGGGACAATTGGTGACTTTCTGATATATTTAATTGAAAAAGGAGTTAGCGTTAAGATTTAAAATTTTATCAAATCCCAGGATGTATTTTTTCATTATCAACTTTAAATAGGGTTCAAATAATATTTATTATAGAAAAGGGGAGAATTTACTACTGTTTAATGAATGTTCATATGATCATTAGATTACCAGAATTTGGAGGAATCATGGAACCAGTCTGTGCTTCTCTAATGGAGTCTTTGCTTTAAACCAGGTGTTTTAGTTTGCCAAAGGAGAGCCAATGCAAAGTACCAGAAATCTGTTGGCTTTTATAGTGGGGATTTATTTGGGGTAAAAGCTTATAATTCCAAGGCCATGAAATGTCCAAATGGAGGCATCAACAGAGGTAACAGTCAGCTACTGTTAATCCTGGCATTTTTGCCACATGGTGAAGCAAGATGGCTGCAGATCTTTGTGGCGGTCTCAGCCTTCCCCTCCAGGCTCATTGTCTCCTCTTGAGCTTTTCCATGGGCCCAGGCTTTTGGGGCTTCATGCTTAAGCAATCCTGTCTCTCACATTGCAGAATCAAATATGTTGGCTCCCTTTTCCTCTGCCTGAGTGAGTCTCTCTCTATATTTCCATTTATATCAGACCCAGCAAGAGGGTAGAGACTCAGCCTGAGTCAGGCCTCAATGATTTAGTCCAATCAAAAGCTCTAAAGTGATGCTATCAAGTAATCTAATCAAAGCCCCTCAACTGAATTTAATGCAATCACAGGGTGTCACACCCAGAGGAATAGTTTATAAACATAATATTTCTCCATTTGGGATTCATAAAGTAATTTCAAACTGCCATACCAGGGGTTGGCAAACTTTTCTGTAAAGGGCCAGATAAATATCTTTGGCTTTCTAGAGCACATGGTCTCTACCACAGATAATCAACTCTGTCATTGTTGTGTAAAAGTATCCATAGCCAATATGCAAATGATTAAGTGTGGCTGTATTTATGGGCACAAAATTAAATTTCATATAATTTTCACAAGCCATAAATTAAAAACATTTAAAAATGTAAAAACCTTTCTTAGCTCACGGGCTGTACAAAACAGGTGGTGGTTTAGATTTGACCTGCAGGTCCAATTTGGCCAAACTTTGCTCTCAGCATTGAACCTCAGGACCTAGGCAAATGTCCTTATTTTGTAAACCCTTTACCAATTACTTTTCCAGCCACGTCTGGGTCCCTGACTTGACCTGAAGCTGGCTGGCTGATTTCTGCCAAGCCAGCACCAATGTACATTGACATAAGCATTATTCCCTTCTTAAGAGCACTTCCTTTATAAAGGCAGACTTAGAAGAATAAACAAAATGAAAGGGAAAAAAAGCAATGTCCTCAGCCAATCTATCAGTCTGAATGTATGACAAAAATAGTGACTAGATGGTTTTGAGGTCCAAAATTTATTTAGGTATATGCTATGTGGCTGATTTTTTAAAAATTTTAAATTTCAATGCAAGATTTTATGTTTATCATGGTTAGATATCATTTTAGCCCATTACCCCTATTGTGTTTGTAGCCATTTGGCAGTTTGATATAACTATGAATTCCAAAAATATATATTGGATTATGCTTGTAAACTGATCTGTTCATCTGGGCATGATTAAGTTATGATTAGGGCATTTACTGGGCCACGTCAGTAGGGTGTTGAGCCCCACCCCTTGGTGGGTGAGGAATAAAATATAAAAGGCATCACAAAGAACAGAGTTGAGGAGTTCTGAAGTTGGAGTTTTGATGTTGGAGTTTTGATGCTGGAGAGAAGGCCCCAGGAGAAGAGAAGCAAGCCATTCGCCTGATAGTCTACAGCTGACCTTGTGGAGGAACCAGAGGAGCTAAGCCCAGAGAGAAACGCAGCCCCGGGAAGAGAGGAACCCAAGAAGCCTGAACCCTGGCAAACGTCAGCAGCTGTCTTACTCCAACACGTGGCAATGGACTTTGGTGAGTGAAGAAACTTATGCTTTATGGCCTGGTAACTGTGGACTTCTACCCCAAATAAATACCCTTTATAAAGACCAACCCATTTCTGGTATTTCGCATTAGTACCCCTTTGGCTGACTAATACAGTGTTCTTCCAAATGTTTCATTTTGCCATTTAACATGTTAACCATCTTTCTAATTCTGATACCTCCAGAATGTAGTAAGCATGGCATGCTTAGCTTCAATTAAGTTGTTGATGAAAATGTTACATAGGGCAGAGCCTATGAGAGAGTTATCTGAACCCTCCAAACAAGTCCATGAACCAACTTCACAGTTTATTTCCAAAGGTCCACAATGTATTCATGTGAGACTTTGTCAAATGCCTCAAAAATATACTATATCTTCAGTAATTTAAAAAGGAAATTAAGATAATTTGGTTGATAGGACTTGTTCTCAGAAAATTCATGATGTTTCTAGTGAACTCCTTTTATTAGTATTCACAGTCTATCTGCCTAATGAACAGTTCTCAAATTTTACTGAGAATTATTAAGCCCATGCTATTTCCAGCCAGAATCAACTGTCTTCCTAAATTTTGAATAACGAGTTTGTTCATCTCTTATATTCTCCTTCTTGCTTGATCCCCAGCCCCTTATAATTACAAGCACTTATTATATAATCATATCTGCAAGTATTTTCAGTACCTTGGAATGAAATCAATCAGAGCCTGGAAACTTGAACTCATTCAGAGCAGCTAAGCAAGCTTTTGTTTTTAATAAAATCAGTTGATACAACCCAAAATTATTCCCAATCTGCCTGTAATTCTCAATGTTTCTTTTTGGTTTCAAGTCAGATTGCCTCTTCTTTTTCAATCTCTGGAAAATTGTCTCCTCCATTTCCCAGGGTGATCTTTAAGTTACAAAGGTCAGATCCTTTAAAATTTTTAAAGTTTAGCTTTTTTCCCTTCACATACCATGTCAAGTATAACATGGAATCCATAAAGAAAAGCTTTTCATTTTTGTAGAATTCCACTATAATTTCATTAAACACTACCCTTTGTCATAGGACACAAAGGGTAGATAAATCTCTGCTTCATGTATGGGGAATATGCGATAGTCTCACTGAATCCCATAATGTGAAAACATCACCCCTGTTAAATTTAAGTTTAAAAGGTTGGCTCTCATCTCCTTAAATATAAGTCTCTCTGTGTCTGGTCTACTGTGAACATCTGAAGTTCCTGACCTGGCTCCTGAGAGACTGTGGTTCAAGGAAGTAACCAAAATAGAAACAGAAAAATTTCATAAAATTAGACTATCTTCAATCAGCTGAGTCTCAACAAGATTTGCAATGTACAGGATCAAGAATATGGGGTTTTAAAGTTGTACTATCTTTGAGAGAGAATCTGTTAGATAAATTATTAAAACTAGGTGCAAATAATATTCAGGGGAGCCTATGTTAACGTCTTAGATTCAGCTTTAAAAGCACTAGATGACCACTCATTTAATTTGAGAAAAAAAACTAATGGTCCAATTAAAAACAGTTCTTATTTAACAAGGTAGATGAGCTTATTTTCAGTTTGATACATGCATTTGAAAGGGATGAATGAATGGATTTAAGATTTTATAAAATTCTTACTCTTTATTAATTATCAAGTTTTTAAAAATTTAAAAATTTACTTTAGGTATTTAAATACATGACACCAAAGAATCTTTCAAACACTTCTCAAAAACATCTGGCCTAAGAATGTTCAATTTTGCACTTGTATAACTTACTTGCAGTAATATCTCTACTTTCATCCCTTACATCTACATTTATTTTCAAAAGCACATCACTTTGATCAGTTTAAACTACATTATTTCTCAAAATTCATTCTAAGCTCACTGATATGTTGGTTTTAATCAGTCTGGCAGTCTTTCAAGCATTACCTTCTGACTGCCCAAAATACAGCTCTTACAGTAGTATAGGCTAAGTCATATAATAATATGTGGACATAATCCAGATGGTCTTATTCATATTGAAGCCATTCTTACTCTCTATCTCCTTATACTGCTTTCCTAAAAACTGAAAACTACAGTTATATTATATAGCCAAATACATTTTTTTAGACTCTCTCATCGATAAATGTGAGCAGAGCATAGCATAATGTCTAGCACATAGTGGACACTAAATAAATATGTGTTCTGGCTTGCTTCTGGGAAGATGGTGTCAGAGAAGGCTGGCAGGACTCAACTCTCTTACAAAAAAGAGGAAGGGCAAATAACTGTCTGAGGGAGCTGCTTTGAAGATCTGCAGACCAGGAGAGTGCTGCATATCATCCAAGAGGGAGAGGGACAGAGAGATGAAGGGCTAAAATGAAAACTGGGAGCTACTCACCTCCTCCAGCTGGGAATGGCACCCATCCCCCACCCACAAGGCAAGCACCCTTGGTAAAACTCATGGCTCATTACAACCAACCGAGAGGGGACTGGATATCCTCCCTGGGAAGAGGGAGGGTATGCTGGAGGGTGGAGAGTGATTTCTCTTCGGTGAATTCGGACAGCAGAGCCTGCTTTGAGTCTTGGCTCTAGCTAGTCCTGCAAGTGAAGTTTGAAAGAGACACCTCTATAGAAAGATTCACTGAAGAGCACCTTCACTGGCAGGCCTAGAACCTACAAGGAGAAAAAAATGAGTTTTGGAGTCTCTCATGTTCCAGGCCCTCTTGGATCTTGCCCTGTTTTGTTAATGTAAGCTGGGCAATTTCAAAGATTTGGAAAAAGTTGAACCAAAAAATAAAAGAGAGCATGAAACAAAACCACAAGGAAAGAGAGAGAAATTGACCATCAGAATAAATTCACCAACATAATCCGATATGGCCCAGTCAAAGGAATGAATCAAAAATCCTGATGAGACAGAGGATTTAGGACAACTAATCAATGATGTTCACATAAATTTCCTAAATAAATTCAAGGAGTTGAAGGAAAATATGGCTGAAGAGATAACGGATATTATGAAGATACTGAGTGAGCATAAAGAACAATTTGAAAGTCTGCAAAGAAAAGTAACAGCTCTTATGGGAATGAAAGATACAATGGATCAGATTAAAAATACATAAGAGACATATAACAGCAGATTTGAATTGGTTGAGGGCAGAATTAATGAGTTAGAAAACAGAGCATCTGAACTTGAAAAGACAGGAGACCAGAAAGAGAAAAGAATGGAAAAAATTGAAGTGTCTTACAGAAATGAATGACAATGGGAAATGCAGAAACATACACATTACAGGTGTCCCAGAAGGAGAAGAGAACAGAAAAGGGGTAGAAAGAATTTTTCAGGAAATAGTGACTGAAATTTCCAAACCCTTATGATCTGATATTCGACAAGGCCAGCAAGCCCACTCAACTGGGACAGAATGGCCTCTTCTACAAATAGTGCTGGAAGAACTGATATCCATCTCCAAAAGAATGGGAGAGGATGACCATCTCATGCCCTGTATAAAAATGAATTCATGATGGACCAAAGACCTAAATATAAAAGCCAAGACCATAAAACTCCCAGAGAATAATGTAGGGAAGCATCTATGAGATCCTGTAGTAGGAAATGGTTTCATAAACTTTACACCTAAAGTGCAAAAAGGGAAGATAGATAATGGGATTGCCTCAAAATTAAAAACTTTTGCACTTCAAAGCAGTTTGTCAAGAAAGTGAAAAGGCAGCCTACTCAATGGGAGAAAATATTTGGGAACAAATTATCTGATAAGGGTCTGTATTAGTCAGCCAAAGGAGTGCTGATGCAAACTACCAGAAATCTGTTGGCTTTTAAAAAGGGTATTTATTTGGGGTAAAGGCTTACAGTTACAAGGCCTTAAAGGGTCCAACTTAAGGTGCTATAAGAGGTACTTTCTCACCAAAGTCTGTTGCCTTATGCTGAAGCAAGATGGTTGCTGATACCTGTAAGGGTTCAGCCTTCCTCTTCCTCTTAAGGCTTCGTGGGCCCAGCTTCTTCTGATCTCAACAGTAGGTGGGAGGGTTTGTTTCTTTCCAGGCCTTCTCAGCTGCTCTGGGCTCTGGTCTCTTCAGCTGCCAACTAACAGGTGAATGACTCAGCTCTCCCCAGGGCTTTAGCTGTTTGAGCCTTCTTCTTTCTGTCACGTGGCAGGACCAAAATGACCAAGTTCTCTCCTCTTCCATGTCTAGGGACCTCTCTTCCTGTGCCCTCATCTGTGTGTCTTCTTGAGTGAGTGTCCATTTATATAGCCCACCAAGGGGGTAGGGACTTAAACTGAGTTACACCCTACTGACATAGTTGAATCAAAGGCCTAATCTTAACATAATTTAATCAAAGACATCTCAGCTGACTCTAATACAATCAAAGGGTATCATACCCAGAGGAACAGACCAGTTTACAAACATAATGCATATCTCTTTTTGGAATTCATAAATAATATCAAACTGTTACAGGGTCTAATATCCAGCATATATAAAGAAATCCTATGTCTCAAAAATAAAAAGACAACCCATTTAAAAAATGGACAAGAGATTTGAATAGATACCTTCCAAAGAGGAAATACAAATGGCTAAAAAGCACATGAAAAGATGTTCAACATCATTAGCTATTAGGAAAATGCAAATCAAAACTACAATGGGATATCATCTTACACCTATTAGATTGGTTGCTATTAAACAGACATGGAACTGCAAGTGTTGGAAAGGATGTGGAGGAATGGGAAGCCTCACCCACTGCTGGTGGGAATGTAGAATGGTGCAGCCATTGTGGAGGACAGTTTGGCGGTTCCTCAGGAAGCTAGCTGTAGAATTGTCATATGACCCAGCCTTCCTACTGCTAGGCATATACCCAGAAGAAATGAAATCAGGGACATGAACAGATATATGCACACCAATGTTCATAGTGGCATTATTCACTATTGCCAAAAGTTGGAAGCCACCCAAGTTCCATCAACATATGAATTTATAAGCAAAATGTGGTATAAACATACAATGGAATATTATTCAGTTGTAAGAAGGAATGAAATATCGACACACACAACAACATGGATAAATCTCGAAGACCTTGTGTTGAAGGAGTAAGCCAGTCACTAAAGGACTATTGTATGACCTCACTGATATGACCTATGCTTATTGAGCAGATTCACAGAGCTAGAGTCTGGAAGATAAGTTATCAGGAGAAAGAAAGTGAGTAGATTGTGGTGAGCCTATGCTCAATATGGGCAAAACCCATGCTAAGGTGGAAGGGGGTGGTTTGGTAGTGGAGAGGGGTGGTGGTGGTGCAGGGACATGAGTGGGGTCGATGGTGCTGGAATTGAGGATGAGCAGGTTAGAGAAGTGTGGGATGGACTATCCATGGACCTGAGGGGAGGACTGGAGGAAGGAACAGGTGAACTCTGGGGATGTGTAGGTCTGTGGTTAAAACTGCAATGGTGGGAATGTTGCTGTTTTTTTTTTTGGTAAATATGGCACGGGAGAGCCACTGACACAAGGCATCGGTGGTGGGGGGATATGTGGGTGCACCTGGGGCATACTTCTATATGAATTTCTTCATCTTGGCATAGGGTGTTATTTTAGTGGGCAGAGATCCACATAATAAACAAGAATATATTAAACTCCCATCCTGGGAGTCCTACTATATTCTCAAATAGAGAGGCAAGAACCTCTTGAGCACATAGGCAGCACCTAATAAAAGAAAACAGACCAGTATGTCAAGCCTTCAATATTAATGCTTGTACCTATGAACCTTCCTTCTCAAAAATTGACACTTAGTAGTTGCCATGGGTTCCAAAGGGAGAGGAGAGGGAATAATAGGGAAACATAAGGAAGTTTTGAGGCATTGGAATTGTTCTGCATGATCTTGCAATGATAGATACAAGCCATTATACATTTTGTCAGAACCTATAAAAGTATATTTTGCAAAAAGTAAAGTATAATGTAAGCCAGTGACCATGTTTAGTAGCAATGCTTTGATATTTGTTCATCAATTGTAACAAATATACTATATTCATGTAGGATGTTACTATTAGGGGAGGATGGGGAGGGGAGGGGGGAGGTGAGGCATATGGGAATTCCCTATAGTTTTTACGTGACTTCCTGTAACCTAAAGCTTTTTGGAAAATAAAGTGAAAAAAAAAAAAAAAA
>JAQZBX010114442.1:0-10013 GCA_029593785.1 Cabassous unicinctus
GCCTTCTCTGACTGTCCACATAAAGGTGTCCCTCCTTGCATCCCCTTGGCTCCTTGTGCTTACTTCTATGGAAGCACCTGTTGCACTGAATTGTGTCTGCTTGGTTACGTGTCCCCAGAACTTGACTATGAACTTCTCGGGAGCAGGATCTATATGTCTGCTCTCTATTTCAAGTAAACACCTAGCTCTGAAAAAATTCTGATAATTAAACTAAGGAACAGTAATTGAAGCTTGGCCAGATCATGGCTACATCGTGGCCATTCCAAAGAAGAATAGTTGGACATCCAGAATATCATGGAAAAGCACGTGAGATCTTCACAGAAACACCTTGAAGACGTGCAAAGGGTAATTGCATTCTCATCACCTGCCTGACTCCCCAAAGGCCCAGTCACCACAACAGCCTCCTTCACTGTTCTCTCCCCAGAGTTCTCCTTTGCTCTCTCAACCTCCGACCAGCCTGCTCGTCCTATTTGGGCATTCTAAGGGTTGCTCCATTTTCTTCCCCCAAGAAAATCAATTCAGCTTTGCTCAGCTCCAATTCCAAATCAGTGTATGATTACTTAGATTCACACAACAAAAAAATCCAGGCTTGGTAGCCTCCTGAGAGCAAACAATCCCTCCTCCTCAGAAGGAGGCTTGAGGGAAAGCCACAAATACTTAAACATTTAACATTATTATCCTTGTCACAGAAAGAAAAAAGTGAATTAATGGTTTCCTGGATCCTCTCTGGGGATGACCTCAATGCCTCCATCTCTTGATCTTTTCAACTTATTACCATATTCTTCCTAAAATCTCCCCTCCTTAGAGTCAGGAACTGTCATCAATAAGTAATGGGCCATGTGCACAGATTTTGTGCCTGTGATGAGCAGGGTTGAGGGAATATTTCCATTCCTACCACTCCCACCCTGTGTCTCCGCAGGGCGCTCGATGTCTATGTGTCATCCCTGAGCAATTTTCATCAACTCTCTCAGAACTTGCCTGAGGAAAAAGGGGGCTGGAGCGGAACTGTCTCTTTAATGGGATTTTAATGTGATCTTCAGCAAACTAATCTTATTTAGATATCATAGGAAGCCATGTAATCTCATCTGGGCACTCTTATTTCCTACAGAAAAGGGAAAGCTTTGTAATTCATTTCCAGCAACAGGAACACTTTAATAAAATCTGCTTCCGAAGGTTAAATGATCAGACAAACAGCTGCAGCCCCAAGACCTTATATCCATCTCATTGATCGGGGCAACCATGACAACAAATGACCACGACAAAGGTTGTTTAAATAAAACCCATTCTCAGAGCTTACACAATTGTTATATGCCTCTCTTTTTTGCACCAGTATTTTAGAGCCATGCATTTAATGCTGAGAAGGCTCGGTGAAATGAGCACGGGATCTGAGCAGATTTGGCCACTGGTATGGTTCTGACACCCATAAACTAGGGTCACCTTGGCTTTTTGTGAGCCTCAGTTTCTTTACTAAAAATGGTGATGAAGTGACCTAGATTAAGGCTTGTGGGCACCCATGGTAGGCTCATAAATTTGTGCTCCTTCAAAACTATATGTTCTAAATGTTTGCTAAGAGTGTTGGCAGAGGAGAGCCTGTGGCCCATGCAGAAGTAGGACAGAGGAGGGAAACTGGACTGGTGATGCCCATTCTCTCTATTGGCTCCAGCACCTCAGCTCTGGTCCCAAACATGTATAACCCACACACTCCATGAGGAGTTCTGGGAAACATAATCTTCTCCATCTCACAGAGAGAGGTTTTAATGCTTTATAGATTACATCCCTGATAACCCCTCTAAGTGCCCCACTCCAAATCCAACCCTGCCTACCTCAAAAACAAATCACTGAAAGATTTAGAGCATTACCATAGATCAAGTGGAAGAAACTAGAAATCTCTGAATCCCCTTTCATCCATCCCCCTCTTGTTTATAGGTCGAGAACTCTTGCTCCCAAAGTGTGAGTGTCTGTAAAATAGAGCCTGTGGCTTGTCCATCTATCTCCCCAAGTGCCTAGCCCATGACCTGGCCCATAATAAATGTTTGTTGCTTAATGAATATTTATGCTGAATAAATGTTTCTTGAGCAAAAGAATGAGTCTGTGCCAGGAATCAGCCTAGGGCTCTATATACATTATCTTCTTCAATTCTAACAAAAACCCCATGAGGTAGGTATTGAGATTTCCTTTTTAAAGAAAAGGCTGAGGCTTAGAAAACTTGATTTCTCCATCACACATCTTATAAATGGCAAGTTGGGATTTAAATCCTGGCCTCTCTGATTCCAAAGTCAGGTCTTTTACATTTTATCATGATTTCTCACTAGTTTTGATATAAACTATGAATTAGCATTAATATTAGTTGACCCCAAACGTAAGCAATTAGTTTCTTTAAAATAAACATTCATCCTCAGATTCTTTCAACTTGATTAGAGGCCACAAAGTGAAACATAAAAATCATCAAGACAAGTAGCCATTTGTTGAGGGGTGAAATGAATCACTTTTGAGAAAACTCTGCTCAAGTATCTTCTCCCCTAGAACTTCATCTCCATTCTTCTAAGGAAAGCCTTTTTCCAAGGGGGAGCCAACCCCAAGTGAGGCAAAGAAGGGCCACCGCCCATTTATACAGTAAGATTTGAAGGAAGCTTCTACTTACTCTCAAAATGTACATACCACTCTGTCTTAGGTCCCTAGAAACACTCTAAGGTGGAGGTTTGTATTTGTATATAGGAGATTTGCGGTGAGTGTGTTCAGGAAGAACACCTGTAAAGGAATGAGGGAAGTAGAGGAGTTGAACTGCAATACAATCCCAACCAGTGACCTCAGCCCAGCCCCAGAGGAACTCTGGCACTGGGATGGCCTTCAGGTGTCCTCCATTGAGGCCAGGAGGCTAGATCTTTGTACCCCAGCATCAGTAAGTATTAGATGCAGATATCCCCCTGGGAGCAGCATGAGCTTCAGCCAGGCAGTTCCAAAAGACTGATGGCAACTCCAGGAGAGGGGCACAGCCTGGGAATGAGTGACTCTGTCATAAAGGTGTCAGATGATGTTTCTAGGCAGTGCAGCATCCACTAATTTTGGATCCTCTTGCTTCTTATTGTAAGTTCACTCCCCTTGGGACAGCAACTCCAGCTGGTCCTGTTTCCTGGGGAAACTTCACGAGGAATGTTTGTGCAATGACCTATACTCCCTGCTTCTGCAGCCATACTCGAGGCTATGAGAGATACACATCGCCTCTCTTTTCTATTGCCCATTCTCGATTTCCCTCTCTGTCATTTAGCACCTTGGCTGGTCACAGTGAGATAACTCAGACCCTCATCTCTGAGAGATCTTTGTGTTTCTCAAAATCTATGTGTTTCTCAAGCTGTGGCTGCTGCACTTATCCATTTATGTCACTTTGAGCAAGGAATTACCCAAAAATGTGCCAAAAGTTCACCTAGATGACAACGCTATTTCCCTTGCCCCATTGTGGGAGCCTCCTCCTGATCATCAGGCTCAATTACCCCTGCTGGGTAGTGTCTCTTTTACTTGCCAGCTGGTCTCTTGACATGAATAGCCCAAAGTAGGTTGGTAGCTGCCCATAGATTAAATCTTAATGGTAATCTTCCCATATGCCCTGCTGGAGGCATTCCCTCTCTGGGAACCAACACCTATAGGCCAGTACAGACTAAAGTTGAAGGACTGGAAGCACATATTCCCCAAATGGGTCACTGGGAATCAGGGTAAGAGGGACCACTATTAATTCTATGCCGTATTTCTTGGACCCATGTCTATCTATTTGAGAACCAGCACAATATGAACTGTTGATTTAAGGTACATAGTGCATCCTCCAAACTTATCCTGCAGGTGCACCTTTCGAAGTCCATTTCATCGTTCTATCAAGGTAGCTACTTCTAAATGTTATACGATGCAATATGACCAGAGAATCCCATGATCGTGTGCCCACTGCTCACTTCCTTTGTTGTCATGTGGATCCCTTGATAATGGACAATATTATGCAGAATCCCTTATCCATGCATTACACACCGGAAACCCTTGGAGACTGGTGATGGCTGAAGCACTGTGGGCAGGAAAGGCAAACTCATACCCTGAATATACTTTGATCCCAGTCAATGCAAATCACTGTCTTTCTAGAGTGGAAGCACTCCAATTTCAGCCACTTACCACCAAATGACTGGAAGCTTTCCTCAAGGCATAGTGCCATAGCAGGAGCTAAGCATCTGTCTCTGTTGCAGTCAGGTTGAACACTTAGCAGCTGCACAGCTAGATCAGCCTTAATAACAGAAGCTCATGCTAATGGCCTTATGCAGACCTTCCATCCCTGCCAGTCTAGCATCTCCTTTGTGAGTCCTTGTACCAGCCTTGGGCTGGCCAATAAAAGAGGCTGGCTGACATCAACTGGTCAAGGTATTCTCGCTCTCTGTTTAGTGACTCTTCTGTGGTGGATACTCACTGTTGGGCCTTAAATGCCTTAAAAAGATCTTCACACTTTATCCCCATGACACAATAATAGGTCCATCCACATGGCTCCATGTTGCCCATCTGCCAGGCGTCCTCATTCCAGACCTCGCCAAGACACTCACCTCTACACAAGTCTATGTACATTTTTTTACCCAGGGCCAATTCTTGTTGCAAATAAAGTGGATGACCAGGTGCAGCACCTAAATCTTTGCCCACTGAAAAGATTTTCCATTACTGTTGTCTTTCAGAGCTACTCCTAAGTAAGACCAAAGAATAGAATAAGTCCATTTTCAGCTTGTACTCACATAAGAAGCTGGCCCATCTGTGAACGAAACTTGGCCTTTTTCCCCTCTGCCAACTGGTCCTAAGAGACTCCCTATGTGGCCAAAGAGAAGGAAAGGTATTGATGCAACAGAGGTGGCTTACATGGGGTCTCAGCCACTAGCTCATGCAGTGTACTCATGCCCTCTGGCCCAGCTTATGCCCAAACTTGGATGTACCACTTTTAGCTTACAGTGGACTCCTGCTGGGCCTGCCCAGTCTTATGACTTGATAGTTTTGACAGAACCTAGCTCATTATGAGCAGCTCTGATGCCCCATGTTCAGACACTCCATCTCTATCAGAGCCCAGTAGCATTCCAGGCATGTTTTTGAATGGTTCATATTACTCTGCTGTAGATGGCATGGCCTTGTTCCAGAACACTGGGTATCTATAGATCATTTCTCCTATTGGGGCTTGTCATGGCACTTTTTCCCACCACAAATATTATCGGTACCATAGTCTGCTAGACTTTATGGCTCAAGAAGCTGGGCTGCTTATACCACAGACTGAACCTGTTGCAGAGCCCTTTCCTGTTCTGAGCCCCATTCAAAGTTTGCATCTTTCCATGCCATCCAGAACCCAAAGAGTCCTACCAAAGGTTATTGGCAAGAGGCATAATATGTAATAATTTGTCTTTTATTTTCAAAGGGATATCCCAGCATGTCCCAAACCACTAGACCTTTAAAATTTTGACTGATATGGTATGTCCCTGAATCTTCAGAGTGTTTAATTTTCCATCTTCTGGAGTATATGTGTCTTACCAAATGCTCCTATGTGTTTGTTTCTTCTTACTTATTTGGTCTGATTAACATGGGTTTTTTTTTTCCCAATCCTGTGGACCAATGTGATGCCTTGAAAAATGTCTAAGTAGTCTAGGTCCCTTCAGGTTACATTATGGCACTGGGTGGCCCATAAATGTATTCTGTTGTCTCCACCATCACCATCTCATAAATGAGAACTGTTTCTGATTCTCCTTAATAGATATGAAAAAAGAACACATGTTAGTTGGATGGTTGCATAACATGTGTCCAAGCTTTGCAAATGTACCACACCCAGCAGAGTAGCTACAATCAGGATTACTACTGGGTTGAATTTACTCCATTGTCATTTGTCAAGACCCATCTGATTTTTGTAGGGGCCAGACTGATGAACTAAATGAGGGTAAAAGGAGGACCACCAGCCCTGTCTCCTTTAAGTCTTTAATGATGGCACTAATCTCTACCACTTTCTGTAGGATGTGATATTGTTTTTCATGCACTATCTTGCCTCAGAGGAATGAGAAATTGCATAGCCTTACCCACTTGGATTGGTCTTTCCCTGTAAGTGAAGAAAGGAATATGAGATCTCTGCCAAACTACCAAATATGTCCACTCAAATTTTACATTCAGTGGGTCTGTGTACACAGCCAAACTTGCCAGGATCCCACCTATTACCTATTACCTGGCCTCCATACAGGCCCACTCTCATGGAGCAGAATGATGTTCGGTTCCCTACATATCTACGTGAACTTTAACCTGTGTTCAACAGTCCTCAAATGTCTGGGTATTCCCCTATTCCTAGAATACAATTACCCATGTGAATAGTTACAGGTTTCTTTGGTGTAGGATGGGGAAATCATTACCATACATGTTTGCCACAATGTTATAGGGTCCTTCCTCCTAAGGATCTATTTTCTCCTTCAGTCAATGAGTTCTAAGTCTCAGAAATGGCTCAAATCCAGAAAATGGACAAGCAGCTATGACCTTTTAGTTTGCAGGCTGCCCTCAGCCTCCCAATCATCCATCCATGTATGGATTAAGATATAGCCTTGTTGGCTGCCCATCTATCTTGCCACTAGGAACACCATGTTCTATTACCCATCTCCATAACTCTCTGTGGGTTGAGCACCCTGGCTGCCATCCCAACTTTGCCACTTATTACAAAAATTTCACCCATTTTGCTTCTGATCAGGTGCCAACACACTGCCCTGATCACTTTGGGATCCTATCCTCCCTGTAACAATCAGGGAGCCCAGTTCTGTAGCAGCACCTCTTCCTTTCAGCCCTGACAGAGGACAGCCATCATGGTCTTCCCAGCACTGCTGGCTTCCCCCTCACCCATGCATCCCTTAGTGCTTTGGTAAAGGGAGTATCCCACAGGCCCTCCTAAAGGACATAGTCAAGTTCCAAGCTTTTTATAGAATAGCCACTCTGACATGCCCACTTTTCTGAGCCTATTGATCCTTTCTTCTTTGGTCTGCCACAATAGTTCTGGCATTGCTGCTTCTCATTGCTTTTTCCAAGCTTCCAAGAGCCATTCCAGCAGCTTGTTAGCATAGTCTCCCAGGGTCCTTCCCTATACTGTATCACATGAGAGAGCTCTCATTTTGATAAATTCTCCTTTTCCCTGCTTTGTGTTCCATCCTCCTTTGATTCAACACCCTCAGGATCCAAACCATCTATCCTATCCTAGCACCTGCAGGTATGCAATGGCTAGGTCCTTCAGCATCAACATATATTCCCTTTTCTCCCTTAGCAGAGCTGGCACCTCCCTGAAAAAGTGAAGTTGTAATTTGTTGTGGTGGCCAAGAGCAGAGATGGGGTGTTACCCTGAGGCAGACACATGTGATCTTGTAGGCAGAGTCCTTTGCATTGTCCTCAAGCAAGAGAGTTTGAACCAGCCTTTAAGAGGAAGGAGTGTTCCCTTTCTGCAGGCCAGAGGATCCAGGTTCCAAGCTGAGGTTTAGAAGTTAACCTTCTCTGCAGTTCTACTACCCTTATAATTAAGTCCCAAGCCTGATCCTCAGTTTGTCTAGTCTCCAGTTACAGAAGATTTAGTCTCTTCCAAGAGACCCTCTGACCATTATACTTTGCCCTAAATTGGTGATTAATGTCCCTCATCCTTTCATTGTCTTTCTCCAATGTGTCGACAGCACTTAGCAATAGCCAAATGATTCCATCGTCCTTACACTCACTACTTCCCCCCATCTCCCAAACATCTGCGATATTGCACTAGCCAGTGCATTCTCTTCCACTGATATCCCACTCCTGTTTTAACAATTGCACCAACAACCTACCAGGAGATCTGCCTAGCACCAGCAATGGGGTCCTCCTTGCCAGCTGGCTGGTGGATGTTCTAGCTCCAAAATCCCATTTAACCAATGGCGTTCTAGGACCACTTCTGGTGCCAACTGGCATAGGTCAGAGAGTTGCATACAGGAGTTTCACTGGGGAGTTTGCTCAGGAAAAAAATCTGAGAAAGAGAAGCCGGTTGGAGGGAGAGAAAGAAGTTAAAACTGCATTGCCCCTTAAAAAAAAAAAAAAAACCCTCAGCCAGGCCCATAAGGAGCTGTAGAACTTCTTGTGGGCCTGACTGAGATGCCCCCATCTTGAGTATGTCGACTGAACCAAACAAGTTTCCTAAATAACTCTGTTGCCATCTGTTTTATTTTCCATGCTGTTGCTTTCAGCCACTTCAAAATCAGTGTTGTGCTTTGCTTCAAATTCCTTCTCTGAATCTTTAGTCCTAATATGGGAATATGAACTCCTTAAAAGTATAATAATTCTTGCTAAATACAAATACTCTTTACAGAAGTTCTAATAAGAATAGATTTACTTCTACATATATTTCTAACTTGACAATAATTTTCATGCTGTTCAGCTCAAATCTCAGATACCTCAAGTTGTTGGGGAAATGAAAGAAAGAGAGAGAAACCCTAGAGTTGTGAAACAAAAATAAGGAAGTTCAAACAGAAGGCAGTACTAGAGCAGAAATTTTTTTTCAAGCTAAATATGATTTTTTTCATTTAATAAATAAAGGAGACTTCTCACATCAGCATAAAGAGACCCACTTAATTCTTTTTTTTTTTTTCACCTGGAGGACTTAATCAGGTTACTTGTAACTCCCTTTTTTTCCATCAATTTTATTGATACATATTAATAAAACATACAATTTCTCTAAGGTGTACAATCAATAGTATTTGCTATAATCACATATAATCACATAGTTGTGCATTCATCACTTCAATCATTATTAGAGCATTTTCATTATTCAATATTAATAATAATAAACAAAAAAAACAAAGAAACAAATAAGAAAATTCCTCACCTCTCAATCTCTCTGTGCTTCCCCCACTGTACATAGCTGTTGTTTCTGGCTATTCTATCCAAAGTGTATAATCAATGGCTTTTAGTATACCAAAATGTTGTACATTCATCATTGTAAAAATTCTAGAACAATTTCATTACTTCAAAAAGAAAGACTCCAAACCCCTTAGCATTTCTTCCTTAGGCCTACATAACAACTAATCTTTCATCTTTATGAATTGATTTATATTTATATTATATTATATATAAATAGAATCATACAATATGTAGTACTATGTATCTGGTCTCCTTCACTTAGTAGAATGTTGGGGGTTTTTTGTCTGATATTAACCTTGTGTAGCATTAACTTGCATTTGTTCAGCTTCAAGGAGAAATGGTCTTATATATACAATTCTACCCATATTCATATTTCACATAATTTATTTCTATTTCACATAATACATTTAGTTCATAATAGGGCAATCACATAGTATTTTTCCTTTTGTGTCTGGCTTGCTTCAACTCAACATAATGTCCTCCAGGTTCATCCATGTTGTCATATGTTTCACAACTTCATTTCTTCCTACCGCTGCATAATATTCCATCGTGTATATACTCCACAATTTATTTATCCATTCATCAGTTGATAGATACCTGGGTTGTTTCCAACTTTTGGCTATCTTGAATAACGCTGCTATGAACATCAGTGTGCAGATGTCTATTCGTGTCACTGCTCTTAGTTCTTTTGGGTATATACCTAGCAATGGTATTGTCGGGTCCCATGGCAAGTCTTTATTCAACTTCATTAGGAACTGCCAAACAGTCCTCCACATTGGCTGTACCATTCTACATTCCCACCAACAGTGAATAAGCATTCCTATCTCTCCACATCCTCTCCAATATTTACAGTTTTCTGACTTTTTAAAAGCAGCCAGTCTAAGAGGTGTGAAATGATACCTCATTGTAGTTTTGATTTGCATTTCCCTAATCGCTAGTGATGTTGAACATTTTTTCATGTGTTTCTTTGACACTTGTATTTCTTCTTTGGACAGTTGTCTTTTCAAGTCTTTTGCCCATTTTTTAATTGAATAGTTTGTCTTTTTACTGTTGAGTTGTATGATCTCCTTATATATCGTGGATATTAAACCCTTATCAGATATGTGATTACCAAATATTTTCTC
>JAQZBX010114443.1:0-10018 GCA_029593785.1 Cabassous unicinctus
AAAAGACAAAAAAAAAAACAAAAAAAAAAAAACAACCAAACACTTTTCTCAGAGACCTGATGTTTTTGAGGTCCATAAATGTTGGATATAGGAGGAGTTTGTTCTACTTTATGACTTTGTTTTGGTGCCTTGATTGAAAATCAATTGAACATGTATATATGGATCCATTTTTCAATTCCACTCTCTTTCATTGATACAGTTCTTTTATTTTAGGAGAATACCAACACATTTTTGTGATCATAGTTTCATATTAATTCATAAAATAGATTATTGCAAGTCTTCAAAATTTATATTCATTACTAATATTCTTTCAAATATCTAGTTACTTTGCTTTTATATATATTTTTTAACTTCAGCTTGTCAGTGTGTCAAAAAGAGCCTACTGATATAGTTTGGTTTTATATTGTTTCCAAGAAACAATTTGGGAGACCCAAGATGGCAGAATAGGAACAGCAAGATGCCATCCTCCTCTAGAAACTGTGGGAAGGTAAGCAGGTTTACCTTTCAAAAGGGAAACCATGGGACTGCGGTGGCAGTTGTAGAGGGTAGCAAGAGAGGGGAGGCCCAGGTAGCTGGGGGAAAGGGAACCCAAAGTAGATACATCACTCAAGTCAGCTCAGAAGCTAGAGAAGCCAGGGTAGGGACATGGCTGGAAGACCAGGACTCTCCGGTGGCTCCTAGAGTGAGTTTAGTCCCATACCTCCAGGCAACAAGGGGAGGGGAGCATCCCAATACCCAGCAGGGTTTTGAGGTGAGAGATCTGTGGGGCAAAAAATTATGGGGATGCAGCACATAGCCAACTCAGAGGGAGAGAGATGTAGGGGCAAAGGAGATAAGGTGGGTGGACCAAGGAAAATAAAGACACCAGCTGATTCTGAAGCAACTTCATGGAGAGAGGAAGAGGGAAATGAACAGACAGGCTTCCAAAACAACCCACACTGGGAAAGAGAGGAAAGGGTCAGTGAGTGTCAAACTGCCAGGTGCCTAATGGCTCTGGAGAGTAGGAAGCCTGGAGAGGCAAATGTCAAAACATTATAAGCCTAACTGGCCTGAAACAAAAAATGGCAGGCAGAGGCAGAGAACCAGCTTTCAGAAAACTTGAGAAGCCTAAAGGAACTGGTGGAGCTGGTGGAACCCAGTGGTTGAACTCTTGCTTCACATGTACAAAGTCCTATGTTCCATACCTGGTACCTCCTAAAAAAAATTCCTAACTAGCCTGAATGATAAAAGAGGTGGAGGCAGGCACCCCAGGGGATTCAGGGAGCAGGAATTGAAGGACAAGCAGCCTCAGGACAGGAAATTTAGACTGAGATTATTTTTATAGTTTATTTTTTTATATTTCTTATCCCTTTCTCTACACCCTGGTACCTTAACTGGAGAGGGCAGACTTGAAAAGAAATTTGTGAGCACTGGCTGCCTGAGACCATTGCAAGTGGCTTAAGAGGGAAGCCTGTTATCTCTGTTTTTTGGGTTTTTGGTAGTTGTTGCTTTGTTCCTCTCCTTTTTCCTCTGTCTCCTTAGTTTATTTATTTTCTTCCTTTCATTTTTCACACTACTGTTGCAATTATTTTGTTCCAACTTCTCCAATTAGGTCCTCATTTTTTTCTTTTCTTCTCATCTTTTGGATCTTTTATTTTATACTATCTTTTCTCCTGTTTCATTCTTTTATTTAATTCCACAGTTTTCATTCTTAATCCTTTACTTTTAATGATTTTTCACTCTTATTATTATTTATTTTATCTTTTCTTCCTGATCCTTTAAGGTTCATTTTCCATCTTGTGTGTATGTGTCTGTTTATTCTTTTTCTCTTCTTTCTTTCCTTTTCTATAGTCTTAATATTTCTATAAGGGAACACAGACAACTAGATGGATATAGAATAAGTGGATCCAAGTGTGAAACAGGAGTCTTAAAACAAAACAAAACAAAAACCTAAAGTAGAAAGAGCCGATAACTATCTGAATAAGGCCAACAAGATAAACAGATGCTCAGACACCAGTGAAAAATTTCCATCCATACTAAGAAAGAAGAAGATCTGGCCCAGTCAAATGAACAAAATAAAAAAGATGAAGAGATGCAGAATGTGGAACAATTAAAGATGCCCAAACATATATCATGAATCAGCTTAATGAAATGAAGGAAGAGAAAAAAGATATAAGAAGGCATTAATGCAAATATTCTTGCTGCCCTGATTTTGTGATAACCAGGGTAGGCAAAACATTCACTATATTAGAAACCATGCATTTGTTCCCAGACCTAGTTTTTCTCCCTATGTCTGGTTTTTAGAATGCTGGTGATAAAACAAGGCTGATTTATTATATGACCATCCTGTATGAGAAATGACTGTAACTCTAGGTATCTTTGGTCAACCTTAAGAGATAGCAGGGGGACAGATGTGGCTCAAATGGTTGGGTGTCCATCTCCCATATGGAGAGACCTGGGTTTGATCCCTGGGAACCCCTCAGTAAAAATTAAAAAAAGGAAAATATAGAAAGTGCGCAGGCTGCCAGGCCCCATGTGTGGGTGAGCCCACAGGCCTGCATACGGTTGCCCCACTGGGCCCTGCAAGTGGATGTACTGTCAGGCCCCATGAGACACACAGCATGATGATGATATAACAGGAGAGTGACACAAGGAAGAGTTAAGATGAGACATGCTGAAAAAGCAGGAACCATGGTGGTGCAGGTGGTAGAATGCCTCTCTCCCACATCGGAGGTTCCGACGGCCAAATCCCAGTGAAGACAGGAGGAGAAGGATGAGAAGAGAGGGCAGGAAATGTACACATAGAGTTGCCCATCAAATGGACACAAAAACAACAAAAACGGGGGTGGAGGTAAAAATGGATAAAAGTAAACAAATAAATTCTTTTTAAAAAGTATAGGGGAATAAGATGGACTATAGTTAGTAGTAATACTTTGATGATGCTCTTTCACAATTTGTTAACAAATGTTTCACAACAATGCAAAATATTTGTGGTGCGGTGATGTGTGGGAGCCCTGTATGATGTTATACATGTTTGTTTTGTAAGTTCACAATGTTTACTAAACACTTATTGTTTATGTATGTTCATGTATGAATGATATACTTCAATAAATTGTTTTTAAAATGAAAAGAAAGCAAGCACTGGGTCAACATACAGAAGAAATCATAAACATACACAAAAAGGTAATAGAATGGGTCATATGATGATGAATGGCACAATAGAAGAAATTAAAAATATATTGGAAGCACATAGCAGATTTGAATATGCAGAGGAAACAATTCTTGACATTGAATATAATACATCTGAAATCACAAAGATAATAGAACAGAGAGATAAAAGATAGAAAAAATTTCAGCAAGGTTGCAGGGAATTGAATGACAAAATGAAAGTCACAAGCATATGCATTATAGGCCCCCCCCCCAGAGGGAGAAGAGAAGGGAAAGAAGGCAGAAGGGAGCATTGGAATAAATAATGGCTGAAAATTTCCCATCTCTTTTGAGGGACATGGATGTACATGTCCAAGAAGCACAACACACTCTAAAAAGTATAAATCCTAACAGTGTTGACACATGACATATACTTATCAAAATGTAAAATGTGTACGAGAAAGAGAGAATAATGAAAGCAGAAAGAGATGAGATTAATCACATACAAGTGATTCTCAATATTATTAAGCACTGATTCCTCATCTGAAACCATGGAGATGAGAAAGCAATGGTATGACATAGTTACTATGCTAGAGGAAAAAATCATGCCAGTCAAGAATTCTGTATCCAGCTACGATGGCATTCAAAACTGAGGAGGAGCTGACAATATTCACAGATAAACAGAAATTAAGAGAGTTTGTCAACAAGAAACCTGTGCTTCATTAAATATTAAAGGGTTTTCTGCAGGTTGAAAAGGAAAAAACAGGAGAGAGAGAGAGTTGGAGGAGAGTGTAGAAATGAAAATTACTAATAAGAATAACTAAAAAGATAAAAAGAGAAATAAAACAAAATATGTCATGTACAAACCTAAAGAAAAAATAGTTAATGTAATTATCTGACTTTACAATAATAACATTGAATGTTAATGTATTAACCTTTTGAATCAATAGACACAGATTGGAAAAATGTTAAGGAAATGTGATCCATCTATATGCTGTTTACAAGGAACTCATCTTAGACCCAGGGATGCAAGGACTTTGCAAGTGAATGGTTGGAAATGATTTTCCATGCAAAGAATAACCAAATATGATGGGAGTAGATATACTAATATTGGACAAAATAGACTTTAAATGCAAAATTTTCTGAGACAAAGAAGTACACTATATATTAATAAATAGGTTAATCTATCAAGAAGAACAGTCATAAACATTTATGCACCTAACCAGTATGCACCAAAATTCATGAGACAAACATTGGAAAAAAATAAGTCTATAAATAGATGTCTCTACAATTATAGTGGGGGACTTTAATACACAATATAACCATTAGACAGAACATCTCAACAGAGGGTCAATAAAGAAACAGAGACCTTGAGTAATACATTAGAGGCTCTATACTTGATAGACATATACAGAATATTACATGAAAATACAGCAGGATATACATTATTCTTGAGAGCACATGGATTATTCTCTGACAGACCATATGCTAGGCCAGAGAACAAATATCAACAAATTCAGAAGGATTGAAATTATGTAAAGTAATTTCACAGACCACAATGAAATGAAGCTGCAAATTAATAAGGGCACAGAACAAGAAAACACACAAAAATATGGAGGTAAAACAACATACTCATAGATAATCAGTGTGTCAAGGAGGAAATTGCAAAAGAAATTGGTAACTACCATGAAATGAATGAAAATGAGAATACAACATATCAAAACCTATGGGATGCAGCAAAAGCAGTGCAAGGAGGGGAATTTATAGCCACAAATATATATATTAAAAAAGAAAAAAGGATCTCTTCTTGGTCTTTTGATCAAGACCAAGTGCGAAAAAGAAATAAAGAGGAAAAAAAGAACACCTAACTGCAAAAGAGCTAGAAAAAGAATCACAAACTAATCCCAAATAAACAGAAAGGTGAAAATAACAAAGATGAGAGCAGAAGTAAATGAAATTAAAATAAAAATCACAAGAAAAAAATAACAAAACCAAAATCTCGTTCTTTGAGAAGATTAATAAAATTGAAAAGCCCTTAGCTAGAATAACAAAGAAAAAAAAAAGAAATAAGATATAAATACATAAAATAAAAAACAAGAGAGGGTATATCACTACTAACCATATAGGAATAATAAGTATCTTAAGAGGATACTTCTTAAAAAAATGTATGTCAACAATATGGATAACTTAGATAATATGGACAAATTTCTAGAAACATACAAGCAGCCTATATTGATGAAAGAAGAAATTGATGAACTCAATAGACCAATCACAAGTAAGGAGATTGTATTAGTCATCTAAAACCTCCCAGCTAAGAAAAGCCTGGGAACAGATGGCTTCACAGGTGAATTCTACCAATCATTATGGAAAGAATTAACACCAATCCTGCTTAAACTCTTCCAAAAAGAAGAAGTGGAGAGAACATTGCCTATCTCATGCCATTGTGTCAATATCACCCTAATACCAAAGCCCCACAAAGATGCCACAAGAAAGGAAAACTACAGACTGATGTCTCTAATGAATCTAAATGCTAAAATCCTCAATGAAATACCTGCTAATCATATCCAATAACACATCAAATGAATTATACAAATTGATGAAGTTGGTTTCATCCCTGGTATGCAAGGATGTTTCAACATAAGAAAATCAATCATTGTAATACACCACATTAAGAGATCAAAAGAAAAAAAATCACATCTATTAAAGCAGAAAAAGCATTTGAGAAAACCCAGCATCCTTTCTTGATAAAAAACACTTCAAAGCATAGGATTAGAAGGAAAATTTTTGAACATTATAAAGGGCATATATGAAAAACCCACAGGTAATTTCATACTCAATGGTGAAATGTTAAAGACTTTCCCTCTAAGATCTGGAACAATCAAGGATGCCCACTCCCATCACTCTTATTTAACAGTGTATTAGTAGTACTTGCTGTAGCACTTTGGCAAGGAAAAGTAATAAAAGGCTTCCAAGTTGGAAAGGGAGATGTCAAAATCTCACTATTTGCAGATAACATGATCCTGTATGTAAAAGCCCTGAAGAATCTACAACAAAGCTTCTAAAGCTGAAAAACAAGTTCAGTAAAGTGGCAGGATATAAGATCAACAAGCAAAAATCAGTAACATTTCTGTACATCAATAATGAGAAATCTGAGGAGGAAATCAAGAAAAAATTCCATTACAATGGGAACTAAAAGAATCAAATATCTAGAAATAAACTTAACTAAAGATGTAAAGGATTTGTACACAGAAAATTACACAGCATTTAAAAGGAAATCAAAGAAGTCCTAAATAAATGGAAGAATATTCCAGGCTCATGGATAGGAAGACTAAACATCGTTAAGATGTCTATCTTACCCAAATTGATTTACAGATTTTATATAATTCCAATAAAAATTACAGCAGCATTTTTACTAAATTGGAAAAGGTAACTATGAAACTTATTTGGAATGGCAAGGGGCCCTTGACAGCTAAAAACATACTGAAAAATCAGAAAAAAATGGAGAATTCATGCTAACTGATTTTAAAGCATACAGCAAAGGTACAGTGGTAAAAAAACAGCCTGGTATTGGCACAAGGATAGACATACTAACAAATGGAACAAAACTGATAGTTCTGAAATAGACCATCATATATACAGTCTACTTATATATAAGGCCACAAAGCCCACTCTACTGAGAAAGAATGGCCTATCCAACATATGTTGCTTGGATAACTGGATATCCATATCCAAAAGAATGAGAAAGGATCACCATCTCACACCATATAAAAAAATTAACTCAAGATGGAACAAAGATATGAATATAAGAGCCAAGATCAAAAAGCTCCTAGAAGATAATGTAGGGAAGTATCTGTGAGATATAATAGTAGGATGTGGTTTCATAAATTTTACACACAAAGTACAAGCAATGGAAGAGAAATAGATAAATGGGAACTTTTCAAAATAAAAAAAAACAAACTTTTGGTTCAAAGGAGATTTTAAGATAGTGAAACAGCAGCTTATTCATTGGTAAAAAATATTTGGTAATCATTTATCTGATAAGGGCCTAATATCCAGACTATATAAAGAAATCCTACATGTCAAAAATAAAGACAGAAAACCCATGTGAAAAATAGGCAAGAGATTTTAATAAACATTTTCCAAAGAAGAAATACAAATGGCTAAAAAGCACAGGGAAAGATGCTCAACATCACTAGCTATTAATATCTAAATTGCAATGAGATATCATCTTACACCTATTAGACTGGTGCTATTATAAAACAGAGAACTACAAGTGTTGAAGACAATGTGGAGGAGAGGGAACACTCATCCACTGCTGGTGGAATGTAGAATGGTGCAGCTATTTTGGAGCACAGTTTGGCAGTTCTTCACGAAGCTTACTATACAACTGCCATATGATCCAGCAATCCCTCTTCTGGGTATATACCCAGAAGAATTAAAGCAGGGGCATGAACAGATATATGCACCTAAATGTTCATAATGGCATTATTCAATATTGCCAAAATTTGGAAGAAACCCAGGTGTCCATTAACAAATGAATGGATTAGCAAATTGTGGTATATACATACAATGGCATTACTCAGCTGTAAGAAGATATGCAGTATTAACACACGGGACAACATGGATGAATCTTGAAGACCTTATGTTGAGTGAAGTGAGCCAGTCACTGAAGGATAAATATTACATGACCTCATGATATGACTTAAGCAAATTTAGAAGAGACACAAAACTAGAGTCTGGAAGATAGGTTAACAGGAGACAAAAAGGGATTAAAGTGTAGTGAGCCAATGCTCAATATATACAAAACTTCTGATAAGGTGGAAGGGGGTTGTTGGGCAACAGGGTTGTGAGGGGAGGTGAAGGTAATGGCATGTGAGGGGGAGTAGTGTGGGGGTTGTGAGTTGTACTATTCATGGAACTGGGGAGAGGGCTGGAGGAAAAAACAGGTGAACTGTGAGGATTTGTAGATCTGTGGTTAAAAATAGAGTTGAGTGGGAAAGAGTGTAAACTAAAATGTAAACTACAATCCATGCTTAGTGGCAGTGCTCCAAAATGTGCTCATCAATTGCAATGAATGTATCACACTGATGAAAGTTGTTAATGTGGGGGAAAGTGGGAAATGTGAGGAGTGGGGTATATAGGAATACCTAATTTTTTAATATAACATCTTATGTTACCTGAGTATCTTTTAGAAAAAATTAAAAATCTATTTAAAAAATACAGGGGTGGGAATGTTCTATTGGCAAATACTGCAGGGGAGGTTTACTGGTAAATGGTGTCAGGTTTGGGTGATATGTGGGATAGAGTGCACCTGGGTCATGTTTCTATGTAATATGAAAATGCTCATATTGTCTTAGTGTGTTCTCAGTGGGTGAAGACTCACACAATAAACAAGAAAATATTAAACTCCCATTTAGGGGGATCCTGGTATGTTCTCAGTTAGAGGCAAGAATCTCTTGAGAACATAGGCATTGCCTAATAAAAGATAATAGACCAGTATATCAAGCCCTTAATATTACTGCATGTAACTATGAATCTTATTCAAAATTTGAAACTTAGTGGTTAACATAGGTTCTGAGGAGAGGGGGAAGGATAAATAGAGCAGATGAAACATAGGGCCTTTTTAGGGTATTTGAATTGTTTTGCATTTTCTTGGCAATGACTGAAACAGGCCATTATAAATTTTGTCAAAACATGTAAAAGTGTATGGTGCAAAATGTAATCCATAATGTAAGCTATTGATCATGATTAGGAGCAATGCTTCAGTATTTGTTCATCAATTGTAACAAATGTACCATACTCATACAAGATGTTATCAATAAAGGAAAAAGTGAGAAGGGGTGGCCCTGGGGTATAGGGAAATCCCCTGTATTTTCTATGTAACATTTCTGTTACTGAAAGCTTCTTTGAAAATAAAGCAAAAAAAAATTAGACACTGGGGGCAATATACAGAAGAAATTGTCACTGTTCATAAAAGATAACATATCTTATGGTGGTGAAATACATACAAATTATTTTAAATATTCTTTAAAATTTTTTAAATTTTTTTTGCATTTTATTTATTTTTTATTATTTTATTTTTATTATTTTATTTTTGTTTTATTTTTTTTATTCATTTTTTTGGACTTTGCTTTGGGGGAGGTTTTGTATTGCTAAAGGGATACAACTGTATCAGGGTAGGATCATCGTTATGGGGTGTCAGTGATGGGGGATGTGTGGGTAGGGGTGCACCTGGGGCACGATTATAGAATATGAATAAGTTCAAGTAGCCATGGAGTGTTGTCTCAGTGGGTGGATATCTACACAATAAATGAAAGAATATTGAATTCCCATTCTGGGAAATTCTGCTACATTCTGAAACAAAGCAGCAAGAATCCCCCGAATACATGGGCTTGCCTTCCAAAGGAAGACAGAACAATACGCCAGACCCCTGACATTGATAGTTGTACTTATGAGCCTTGTTCTTTTGTATTGAAACTTAGCTTAGTATTATATATTGCCTAAGAGTTACTTCCTGAAATCCTCCTTATTGCTAAAATGTGGTCCCTTTCTAAGCCAAACTCATCATATAAACTCACTGTCTTCCAGCCTACATGGGACATGCATCCTAGGGATGAGCTTCCCTGGCACTAAGGGATTATTACCAAGCACAGACTACCAATGTATTTGGAAAAAATACCTTGACCAAATGAGGGAAATGTTAAATACAAATGAGTTTTATGGCTAAGAGATAGTTGAGTGGGGAGTTCATACCAGAGCTTACACTTATGCATGCCTCAGGAGGCTCTCATTGACTGTGACAGTAAACAGTACCTGAAGCAAGGATGCTCCTGTGAGCTTTGGAGACATCTAGACACTAAAGGCAGGGCAGATCATCTGAGGAATTAGCCAC
>JAQZBX010114444.1:0-10019 GCA_029593785.1 Cabassous unicinctus
CCCCCCCCCCCCCCCCCCCCCCCCCGGCCCAAGAAAGTTAAGAGTCTCTTCCTTAGGGGAAAAATGTTCTAAGACAATTATAGGGAATGAATGCTTAAAACTATCCAACAAAAAAATGATAGTAATTATTTGACCACTTGCTGACTTCTTAATTTCAAAATGTTACTTAAGTTCATTATTTACTGGTATTAGAAAGTGGTTTAGTTTGCTAAAAGCTGCTGGGAGAAATGTACCAGAAATGTGTTGGCTTTTATAATGGGAATTTATTAGGTAAAATGCTTACAGCTCTGAGGCTGTGAAAATGTCCAAATCAAGGCATCATCAGAAATGCTGTCACACCAAGCTGCAGCTGGGGGTAATCAGGCAATTGGTGGCAGTGTCAAAAGATGTGCAGCTGTGGGCGATCAGGGCCTCATCTCTTTCTCTTTCAGCTTAAGTTAAAATGGTAGCCTCTCAGCCTCTGTATTTGGTTGATTCTAGTTCTTGGGTTTCTTCTCTGTCCCTGCAGCATTGTTCTGTGTCTGTGGCTTTTTTATTCCTCCATTTATAAAGGACTTTAGTAAGAGGATTAAGACATACCCTGAGTCATGCCCCACTGGAAATATCTAATCAAATGGCCTTTAAATAATCTAATCTAATCAAAGGTCCACATAAAAGACTCAAGCCAACACAGTTTGATGTATTAAATTTCAAATACAAACATGCTCTCAATAGAAAAATATAATTATTGGTTAAGGCAATTTAAGGGGATTTTTTATAAAATATTCATCTATTACAATGAAAATTAAGTATCACAAATATGAATATTCCATTTATATTTTACTGACTTTCTCTTTTAGTATCAAGAATATTTTCCTTTTTCATAAAATATTAAGTGAGATTTAAGAAGTCAATATTATATTTTATGAATAAACAATTTAAAAATCACTGCTTTGTGGTAAAGTTAAAAAAAAAAAAGATCCTATCATAATGCAGATAAATTGAGGACTGAGAGTCTGCCATGGAAATATTTAGTCTTAATTGTGTGGCTTTTTTAAACCCATAATCTTGAACACTGGCATCCAATTAAACACAGCAGATTGAAAATAATACAGTTTACTGATTCTTCCTCCTGAAACCCCTCTAAAATGACAGTAAACAGTTATTGTAAACCACAAAAAGAAAGATAATGTGAAAAAAAGATAATAGCAACAACATTTTGGAGGCTGGACAGCAGATGGATGAGCTGTAATTGACTTAACAAACCAGAGAATACTAAAACCAAACAGAACAGAAGGAAAATCCAGAAGTAAGCTTCAGATTCCCAGAAATGCTCAGAAAATTGAGACATCAAGAACTTCTGAAAGTCAGAATTGAAACAGATGGATCTTAAAACAGAGGTTTGATCGAAAGGCTGTATAGGTAGACTTCTCAAGGTACTTCCCCCAACACTCAAACTACTATCCTCTCTCTAACCCTGGCAGACAACTAAATATTTGTTCTCTGGAGAAACTGAAACAAAGAGACTCTGAACTCAGGGACACAAGACTGAAAACAGTGATCAATTAAAAATTAACTTACTGAAGTGAAACCTGTGACTCCTATTCCCCAAAAGAATCGAGTATTTCACCTTCCCCAAGGAAAATTACTAAAGATTCTGACATCAGGACCTGCCAATTGACCTTACAGTAGAGTTTACTTGTTAACTAGTTCTCAATACACACCAGGAAAATCAAATCACTGCCTTACTATTTAATATAAAAAGATGACCAAGAATTACCAGATATTTGAGGAAATGTCTCTAACACAAAGACAGAAGTGCAATAAGACATAAAAAGAACTTGGGATAACAGAAAATATGCAGAAAGCAGAATAAACGTTCAAGTCTTTAAAAAAAAAAAAAAATCTTAGAAATTAAAAATAGAATAACTATCTCTTCTGCTCATTACAGAAGAAACCAGATCTGAAATAGACCTCCCAACATTTAAAAGAAAACTATAGGCTCTCTGCCTAGAGGGGCCCGCACCAAGTCTTGGTGTGTATTTCTATCTTTCTCTCCCATTTCACAGCAAGCTCTGTTCTTTCCCCCATTTCCCAAATAAATTCTTTTTACTGGCCTAACTTAACCGGCATGTTCATAAATTCTTTTATGCATCATAGCCAAGAGCCCAGAGGAATCCAATGCTTCTCCATCTACATTTGGCAAGCCATTGCCAGGAGAAATATAAGTGAGTGATGTTCCCAGAGCCCCACCGACTACTGCTATTAAAGTTAAAGGAATTGCCAGCTGGGTGCACTTAGCCCGAGTGTAGTCAGCTGCCCAAGGAAGTGCCAGCTCACCAAGAGCACCTGACGGGACATACGTGTGCCAGTCATTGGACAGCCTGAAACACCTCTTCAAGAGACAAAGCTAAGTAGTGTCTGTGTCAAAGCCAGCTGTTTCCTCCAACTTTAGCCCAAACGCCTATTGCTAGGGGGAGGGCAAGCCAGACACCCCTTAAGAAATCTTGTGTTTTCATTTCCTGTAGTTTCTCCCTATACAATAACGAAAAGGGCAATACCTCTTCTCATCCCCCTCTTAGCTAGCTGTCTTAAGCATAACCACCACCATAGAAAACTGGGATTGGCAATTTATACCAAACCCCATTATCTATTACAATCTCTCCCTAAATCTAACTAACAGCATAGAAGAAACTAGCTGTGCCTTAGAAGTCCCAAAACAGCAAACAAACTCTCTTGCTGCTGTAGTACTGCAAAATCACAGAGCCCTTAACATGCTAACAGCAGCACAGTGGGGGGGACATGGCTATTTCTCAAGAAAAATGCTGTTTCTATATAAATCGCTCTGGAATAGTCCTAAACAGCATTCGAAACCTGCAAGATGAATCCCACCAACTTCAGAGGGATGCAGCCCCTTAAAGCACCTGGCCTTTCTCACTCTCGTGAGAAAGTATTTCATAGTTGACCCCCTTTTTGGACCCACTTCTTTATCCTTTTAGTGGGGCCATATATCTTCAAAATTCTAACTAAGCTTATTTCTTCCAGAATCAACATCTTCCAAAACAAGATATTAGTCACACGGGGATTTCAGCCAGTTCCAACCACAATGTCGGATCCATCTTCCCTCAACCTCAATAGAATAGCCAGAGAGGTTTACACCCTTTCAGGCAGGGACTACTGCCCTAACCAGCAGGAAGTAACTACAGAAGAATGATCATCGCCCCTCAGCACCCCCCTTAAGAATAAGGGCATGGACTCTCTGAGGGGGGAGTTGAGGCAAGTTAGTACAGGGTAATGGAGGAGAAGATGACCCACAACATGGCTGACAGACAACATGGTCGGCAGACCGCATGGCCAGCAGACAACATGGCTGCAAGACCTCACTGGGACCTTGAGTTTAACTTCCAGGTCCCAGTTTCTCTTTCTGGTACCTCCCCTTGGCCCCAGATATTCCAAAAAGGCCTCACAATTGGCCCCCACCATAGGTGAGGTAACCAATAACTGCTGGGGTCTATCCCCTTATCATTAGCAAGTGGGTGGAATAATTAATAGTTTAAAAGGTAATCAGGGAAGCGGATGTGACTCAAGTGGTTGGGCTCCTGTTTACTTTATGGAAGGCCCCAGGTTCGATTCCCCTGGCCTCTTGGTGAACGCAAGCTGGCCTGTGCGGCATGGTGAGCTGACCCAACAAAGGGAGACAAGCAGACACAGAAAAACGCACAGCAAATGGACACAGCGAGCACAAGCAGCAAGGGGGGATAAATTAATTAATTAATTAAATTTAATTTTAAAAAAGATAATCACAAGATAGAGCCCACTCTCTCTGCCTATAGGGGCCCGCACCAAATCTTGGTGTCTATTTCTGTCTTTCCCATTTCTCAGTGAGCTCTGTTCTTTCCCCCACTTCCCAAATAAATTCTTTTTATTGGCCTAACTAAAACAAAATAAAATATAATAAAACTATAAATCTGTACAAAATATTTGAAGTAGTTGTTTTCAGATGTTGACCACCAAGAGCAGAGAACTATGATCCCTAATAGAAGGGCAATACATGAGGTAAGTGAGTCCCATGATTGACTAAACTTTTCCTTCAAAGCCCTTTCCATTATCACCATGTAGAGAGGTGGAGGACAAGCAGAGAACAGAAGTCTCACTGGCCTAAGAAGGCAGAGGCCAGAATTCAGGTCTGCTGTGAGGCAGCTGGAATTTGTGGGGCATGGTACTGCAGAAGAGGGAAAGAGGTAGAGAATGAGCTCCAGAAATCTGCATCAGGGACCCTTAAGATTTTGGTCAAATACTAATAAAAGGTGAAACAATGCAAAGCCTGGCAGAGACCAGCTATTGGAGAACTGTGAGCTAAATGGAGATTCCAGAATTTTCATAGCTTGATTGATGGTGGAGCTCAAACATGTCAGAGTGGAGAAAATTCACTGCAGCCTAGGCATTTAACTGAGCTATTGAGTAAGGATTATTCTAGATCTGCAAAAGTACATTTAAAATTTGATTCTCCTTGTATTAGTATTTGGCCCCAAAAGAACCAAATTCATGGTGACATCATAAACATGGTGACAATAAGACATCCCTTGAATAAACCTCCCCAGAGATTCAGGAAATATAAGGACAAATTCCACTTGCTTAGAACTCTGAAGGATGAAAGAGACCAGAGAAGGACACCATAAATGCTGCATTGAAGAGAGAAAAATATCAGGTAGGAAACTTCTGTCCCAGACTGACTGGTCCACTTCCCCTTCCCCTCACTTGGTCCCATGCAAAGCTTGGGAGTTCTCCAGAGGCTGCAGCCCAGGTCCCTCCCAGTGGAGACTCAGGCTACAGAGGAACTCATAGCAGTGAGTTAGAACCCCACACATATCCAGGAACAGGGACCCAGGTCCATAGAGACTCAAGACGGAACACAAACTGCTGAGAAGTGCTGCATACAAAAGGGCCCCCAGAGAGAGGGGGGAAGAGAAAAATTGTAGAAGAAAGGCAGCAGCCAAGTGGTGTGCTCACTGAATTCAGTTGCTGTTGGTAGGACGTCCTAAACGCAAAACAGACTTTTCTAGAGTGACCCATCTTTCTGGATTGAAGCCATGTGGCTCCCTGAGGAGAAATAACCTAAGAGAGAAGAAAACAGAGGCAGAAAAGTGTCACAGAGAAAAAGGGGGGGGTGGGCATTAAACTGGATAGCTATAAGACTGGAAGGTCCGAGACTGAAAAGTTTAAGGAAAATGGGCACTCAATTAGGAAGAAAATTTCAACAAATTATAGGAGCTAGAGAGAAAGTTCTGCATGAAAACAAACAGAAGAGATCAAGATTCTCAGAGAAGGAACAGAGAAAAGGAAGCTTTCTCCTGGAGGTGAAACAATTACACAAAAAGTACAACCTTTAAAATTGTACCACATATCCAAGGCAAGAATCAGATGCAGAAGAGCTGAGAAAATCTGATCAATTAAACCCAGGCTATTCTAAAGGTCCAGAAGAAGCTGGACCAAGTATTAAAGAAGAGCCTTAACACAAAGCCAATCAACAATAAAACCATAGACAAGAGGGAAAAACTGACCTTCACAGTTAACTCATTGATATAATCAGATGCCTAGAAATCAGCAAAAAAATGACAAGCCATACCAAGAAAGAGGAAGATATGGCTCAGCCAAGGGAAAAAATTAAAACTTCAGAGGAGACACACAATTTGGAACAACTTATCAAAGAAATTCAAACAAATCTCCTAATCAATTTAAGGTGATGAAGGAAAATATGGGTAAAGAGCTAAATTATATTAAGAAGACAATGTGTGAGCACAAAGAAGAATTTGAAAGTAGAAAAAGAAACATAACTGAAATTATGGGGGTGAAAGGCACAATATTAACAATTAAAAATACACTAGAGAGAATTGTGGAAGGACAGCAGAGTAAGAAGTTCCAGGTCTCAGTCCTTCCACCAAGGCAACTACTAAACAGGGGAAACTGTCTGAAACAACTATTCTGAAACTCTGCAGGCCAGAAGAACATGGTACAGTGTATGGGAAGGAACAGAAAGAAGAGACTGATGATTTATAGAAGAGAACAGTAAATTGTGCTCTCCACCCAGCAGCAGCCATGCCAATCCCCTATTCTCATAGCAGGTCACCACAGGGTTCAGTCCCTGGCTGGCTCACTGATGAAAAAAAGGACATAGGAATCCTCTTCCCCAAGAATAAGGATAGGTATGCCCCATCACTTTTCACACTTTTGATTAGTGAATTTGGATCTATGGGTCCCAGCTCTGAGCTATTGTTTCAACCCACCCTGGACAAAGAAAATAGCAGCCAATGTTTCAACCCCACCTAAGACAGGCGAGGAGGCAGTGGAGATTTAAAGGAACAGTGCCTCCTTGGGGCTGTGGAGGACAGTTAGCAGGAGGGCTGCATTTGCTGGACAGGCCAGGAAAGCAAGTTTGGGGAGCCATCAAGGAGGCCTTTGGTGACCTTTCTGATCTCCTCCCCAAGGCATTTTGGAGCTGGTCTGCACCTCCTTTGTGGGTCCCTGGACCTGTTTTGGCTGGAAAATACTGACTTAGGAAAGTCCCTTCTGGAGTGACTCTTTGCCCAGAATTTGCCCTCCAGGCAAAAGCAGCTAGGAACAATGAAAAGAGTGTAAAATTACAGAGGGGCAAACAAAAACAAACAGAACAGATCAAGATTCCTGGAGAAGGAACAAAGGAAAGGAAGCTTTCTTCTGGAGGTGAAACAATTGCACAAAAGGTGCAATCTTAAAAATTGCACTGTATATCCAGGGCAAGAATCAGATGAAGAACAGCTGAAAAATCTGATCAGTTAAAAACAGGCTATTCTAAAGGTCTAGAATAAGACAGACTAAGAATCAAAGAAGAGCCTTAACACAAAGCCAATCAACAATAAATCCTAGTCAAGAGAGAGAAACTGACCTTCAGAGTAAACTCATCAAGATAATCAGATGCCTACACATCAGCAAAAAATTGCAAGCCATACTATGAAACAAGAAATATGACCAATTTAAGGGAACAAATTAAAACTTCAGAGGTGAACAGAATTTGGAAAAACTTATCAAAGAAGTTCAAACAAATCTCCAAAATCAATTCGAAGACATGAAGGAAAATATGACTAAAGAGCTATAGCAGTTTGATATTATTTATGAATTCCAAAAATGGATTTTGGACTATGTCTGTAAACTGGTCTGTTCCTCTGGGCATACTAGATTGTATTAGATTCAGAGGTTTCACTTTTACTTGATTAAATTATGACCAAGGCTTTGATTTAGCCATGTCAGTAGGATGTTGAGTCCCCGCCCCCTTGGTAGGCAGGGACTCACAGAGATAACAATACCGCAGAGGAGAGAGAGTTTTGATGCTGGAGCCCCAGGAAGTAAATACACAGAGAAGAAGAACACAGAGAAGCAGATACATGAGGAAAAAGAGAAGGTTCATTAGACATGGCAGAGGCCCCAGGAAGAGAGATGAGCCATTCACCTGATAGTTTACCACTGGCCTTCTGGAGAGAGCAGAGCCCCAGGGAGAGGGATGAGCCCTCTAACCTACAGCTAATAATGGAGGGAACTGGGACCATGGAGCCTTAGGAAGAAGAGGAAGCCTGAACCCTTGAGACCAACAGCCATCTTGCTCTAACATGTAGCAACAGACTTTGGATTAAGGAAGTAACTTATACTTTATGGCCTTGTGAGTGTAAGCTTCACCCCAAATAAATACCCTTTATAGAAGCCAACAGAGTTCTGGTACTTTGCATCAGCACCCCTTTGGCTGTCTAATACATGAGGTAAAAGATATTAAGAAGAAAATGTTGGAGCATAAAGAAGAATTTGAAAGTATAAACATAAAAATAACAAATTATGGTGATGGAAGTCATAACAAAAGATTAAAAATACACTACAGGAAAGCAGATGCGGCTCAAGTGATTGGGCTTCTGCCTATGACTCGGGAGGTCCCAGGTTCGGTTCCTGGTGCCTCCTGGAGAAAGTAAGCTGGCAAAGTGGGCAGGCACAGCAAGCTGACGCAACAAGATGACACAACAAAAGAGACACAAAGAGGAAAGACAATGAGAGACACAACAAACCAGGGAGCTGAGGTGGCTAAGGTGATTGAGCGCCTCTCTTCCACATGGGAGGTCCCAGGTTTGGTTCCCAGTGCCTCCTAAAGATAAGATGAGCAGATACAGAGAGCACACAGCAAATGGACACAGAGAGCAGACAGTGACCTCAAACAATGGGGGGGAGAGAAAAAATACACTACAAGCATACAACAGAAGATTCAACAGGCAGAAGAAAGAATCAGGGAACTAGAAGACAAGACAACTGAAAATATATAATTAGAAAAACAGAGATGAGAATAGAAAAAATCAAGCAGTGCCACAGGGATTTGAGTGACAGCACAAAGCAGACAAACATGTCATGGGTGTCCCAGAAGGAGAAAAGAAGGGAAAAGGGACAGAAAGAATGTTTGAGAAAATAATGGTTGGAAATTTCCCAACTTTATGAAAGACATAAATATATAGGTCCAAGAAGCACAAAGTACTCCAAAGAGAATAAATCCTAATAGAACTACTCCAGGACACATATTAATCAGAATTTCAAATGCCAAAATAAAGAGCAAATTCTGAAAGCAGCAAGAGAAAAGTGATTTGTCACATACAAGGGATTCTCCTCAGAAACCAAGGCAGCAAGGTGGCAGTGGTATGATATATTTAAGGTACTGAAAGAGGAATACTGCCAGCCAAAAATTCTTTTTCCAGCAAAACTGTCCTTCAGAAATGAGGAAAAGTTTAAAATAGTCACAAATCAACAGAAACTGAGAGAGTCTGTCAAGAAAAGGCTTGTCTTACAAGAAAGAATTACTAAAGGGAGTTCTGCAGGTAGAATGGAAAAGACAGGAGAGAGTGACTTGGAGTAGAGTGAAGAAATTAAGATTCATAGAATAGGTATGCTATTGAAGCTAACTTGGTATCTTCTCAAATTAGTAACTTATAGACATAGGTTGTGCAATATAAACCCCAGGATAACAACAAATAAAGTATTTTCTAAATAAACAGAAAAAGAAATGAGAAAGGGATCAGTCAGATACTGACCAACTACACAGAAAAAGAGGTTGCAACAAAGGAAAAGAAAAAAAAAGATATGACATATAAAAAACAAATATCAAAATGTCTGAACGAAGTACTCTGTTTACAGCAATAACACTGAATGATAATGGATTAAATGCCCCACTCAAAAGATGCAGATTGGCAGAATGGATAAAAAGGCATGATCTAATAATATATTGTTTAAAGAGACTCACTTTAGACCCAAAAACACAAATAGGCTGAAAGCAAAAGATTGGAAAAGATATTCCATGCAAATAGTAAACAAAAAAGAGTTTGGGTTGCTCTATTAATATTGGACAGAAAAGGCTTTAAGCCAAAACAAAGAAGAAGGTGAAATATTAATAAGAGGGACAATCCGTTAAGGAGAAATAACAATCATAAATATTTAATCACATAACCACAGTGCCCCAAAATACTTAAGGAAACTACTGGCACAACTGAAGGGAGAAACAGATACTTCTATAATAATAGTTGGGGGTTTAAATATACCGCTCTCATCAATAGATAAATAATCTAGACAGCTGATCAATACGGAAAAAGAGGACTTGAATATTATAAATGAACTAGACCTAACAAATATATACAGAAAAGCACACCCCAAAACAGGAGGATGCACATTCTTCTCAAGTGCTCATAGATCATTCTCCAGAATAGACCACATGTTGGGTCACCAAACATATCTCAGTAAATTCAAAAAGATTGAAAGTATATAAAGCATCATCTCTGACCTTAATGTAATAAAGCTGGAAATCAATAACAGGTGGAGAACTGGAAAATCCAATAACACTCTCTTAAACAATCAATGGCTCAAGGAAAAAATTGCAAGGGAAATCAATAAATATCTTGAGACTAATGAAAATGAGAACAAAATCTATCAAAACCTATAGGATACAGCAAAGACAGTGCTGAGAGGTACATTTATAACCCGCAATG
>JAQZBX010114445.1:0-10017 GCA_029593785.1 Cabassous unicinctus
ACTGGTGTGTCCAATAAAAGGAAATATTTTAAAAACTAATAATATAATTATGGCTCCTATCAGTAATTTTCAGAGATCTGTCAAAACCAAAGCCAATTCTATTATTCGTAACACTTAGGTCTCTAGGAAATATCCCTGAGAGCCTTTCTAATGTCAAGAAATAAGCATGTGCTCACTGCCCCAAGGCTAACTGAATCACAGTAGGGCTGGAGCACACAGAGAACAGAGGTATAAATGTGAAGTAAGGTGGATTTGTATTAAAATTCACTTACTGTGTGACTGGACAATTTTCTTACTTTCTCCAAACTACCCTCATTATCTTTACTCTGAATTGTGACAGTTTGGTTTATAAACTAATCTATTCCTCTGGGTGTGATACCCTTTGATTGTATTAAATTCAGTGAGGGGCTTCTGATTAAGTTTACTCGATAAAATCAATTTAGGGTTTCTGATTGGGCTATTTCAGTAAGGTGTAACTCAGGTTGAGTCTCTAGCCTCTTGGTGGGCCAGTATAAATGGACACTCACTCAAGAAGACACACAGGAAGAAAGAGGAGCCATTTGCCTGCTAGTTTGCAGCTGACCTTGGGAAGAGTCGAGACTAATATAGGAAGCCCTGGGAGACAAGCTCTATGGCAACCTACAGCTGAGATTGGGAAGAATCTGGGCCCATGGAGCCTCTAAAAGAAGAGAAAGCCCAAGAAGAATAGACCAGGCAGAGATCAGCTACCATCTTGCTTCAACAGACTAATACATGAGTCATTGCAAATGACACTTCACTGATCTCTCAGCCTCCACCTTTGTTGCCCTATAATATATTCTCTACACAGTAATCAAGGCAATCCTTTAAAAATATAGACAAGCTCTATAAGCATTCTGTTCAAAAGTCCCCAAGAGGTTACAAGTTTACCAGTCCTTCTCTCTTTGGTCTTGATTGCTGCTATGCTTTCCCTTGTTCACTTCATTCCCGCCACATTAACTTCCTGCATGGTCTTCAAAAATCAGACAAATTCTTATCACAAGGCTTTATACTGTTGGTTGCACTGCCAGAATGATTTCTTCCTCATCTCATTGTCTTTTTTTCAAAAGTCATCTCATTGAGGTTACCTCTGTCTACCTGTCTACACTATATAAAATTATAAACCCCTCCTCTTCACCCTTATTCCTCCTTACCCACTTGTTTTTCCATGGCCCTACCCACCTTCCAACTTGATATGTAAATTAATCTTTTTAGTTATGGTAATTGTCTCTTCCCACCAGAATGTAAACAACACAAAGGTGGGGATGTTTAAGTGTTTTGTTCCCTGTAGTACCCTAGCTCTGAGTACCGGGCCTGGCACCATTAGCACTCAAAAAACAAAACAAAAAAAAGAAAATGATAATGAATTAGTGAGCATGAGTTTACCTGTCTAGAAAAGTCCAGGCAATAATGCTTTTCTTAGAAAGGCCTTTTGGAAATCAGGCTATCTTTAGCCCATCCTAGTCTATATTTAGCACAGCACCAGGCATGAGGGGAGTAATGACCATGGTCATTATTGTAGTGCTGTTACTGATGTCACTCTCATCAGTGGATGATTCGTAGGTAGGGTTGTATGGGAAAATGAACGTAATTAACCAATTATGCTTATACATGCATGCATATACATACACACACTTCAGAGATAGTCACATTGAATTATGTCACCCCAAAAGATATAGTGAAGTTCTAATCCCTAGTACCTCAAAATGTGATTTTATTGGAAAGAGAGTCATTGCAGATGAAATTAGCAAGTTAAAAGGAGGTCATACTGGAATAGGATGGGCCCTTAATGCAATATGATCAGTGTCCTTGTAAGAAGAGGAAATTTGAACATAGACAGACAGACGGAGGGGAGAATATCATGGATTGCTGGCAAAACACCAGAAACTAGAAGAGGCATGGAACAGGTCCTTTTCCAGGGACTTAAAAAGGAAGCATGGCCTTGCTGACATCTGGTTCCAGATTTCTAGCCTCTGGAATTATAAGACAATAAGTTTTTATTGTTTTAAGGAACCCAGTTTTGTGGTACTTTGTTACAGAACTCTAGAAAACTAAGATACACGCTCATTCACACAATCTTTGAAAGGCATGCTGATGCTTGATTTTAAAGTGAAGTGACTCATTCTGTTCTTCTGCCAGGCCCTGGCAAACAGTAGAAAGCCTGGTGATTAACAGCCTGTGAAGTGGTGACTCCCTGAAAAAGACATCAGGCAGAATGTCACATTAGGAAGCAGGGCTGTGAGCAGAACCAGAATCCACAATTAGTGACTGCAGTTGGAAATCAAAGAATAATCAGATGGATTTCAAGATGCACATCGTTATTTCATACACACACATACAACTTTCAACATCTTCAAGACATTTTTATGCATCTACAAAGGCAATAAGTTCGGGAAGTCTGGCATCCTCCCTTTAAAGCATTTTATGTACTACCAGTGATTTTTTTTCCCCCAAGATTTAGTTGTTAGATATTCTTTTCATTTATTTGTCAGCCAATTATAAAATACCAGAATGTATTCTCTCATTTGTGATTATAGTTATTGATGTATCTTGCTGCTTCACAAAAATATATGTGATTGTAAGAGAAAGTATGATTAGATCATAGTAAGCATGCCTTCTTACTCACTATTTAGACTACTTAAACATCCAAACATTTAATCAAAAAGATTAATTTTACTTTCATCTCAGAATAGAAGAATCATTAATGGCATAGAATGAAGTTTGCATTTAGTTAATTACCTGAATGAGGATCATGCATATCTATCTGTTGGAGGCAGACAGCTGAAGCTGTTAAGCCATGAAAATAATTTTACTCCCTCTGTACATATGTGAATCAGCTCAGAAGGGTTAAGAAAGGAACTGGAATGTATCAAATGAAATGAAATATAGATGCCGCACAGATTTTGCTAAGACAGGATTTCATTCTCATACACAGGACAACATCTATGTGTTAAAATATTTAATATTATTATTTTTCGGCATTTCCTCATTCTTGCCTTTATCTGAAAACGGAAAGGTTTTTGTTTGTTGTTTCCCCTCTTACCGAATATGATATTTTTAACTATAGTCATTACATTAACAATTGATTTTCTTAACAATTTTTATGACTTTTAAAAGTTAAGTTTAACTTAATTAAATAGGAAAATATTGTTATTAGACATATTTAAAGTCCAAATATTGAAGTTTAATCTCTTCTTTTGCTCTGTGTAAGATCTGAATGATTAACGAGAACTTATATTCACAAATGTTAGAATTGAGTGCACTACGGAAATTGTGCATCTCATTGACACCCAGACTAGTTTTTATAATGAGACCATTTTTAAAAATAGAATCAGAAAATGTTCTAAAATTAAAAATAAATAAATTAGCTTTACTATAGAGAAATATATATGAAATATGAAACAAATATTAATATACTTTCTCAGTTTTGCATATAGTACTGTTAGAAATAATACATAAAAATTGACAAAAAGAGATTTAGACCTTTTTAAAACCTGTTTTCTGGACTAACTGTCTAAAATTTTTTTTTAATGTTTCATAAAAGGGTAGAAAGTAATAGAGCCTGCTTTAACAGTCACTGTTTTTCAGGGTTTTTAAGCAATTGTACTCTCAGTTAAAAAAAAGCAAAAACATTCCTCATTCCATGTTCTTCTTCATCTGACAAAGTTAAAATATTCAACAAGTTTCCCCAAGAGCAACTTTAATAATTTATCGCACTCTTCAAAGTGTTACAATGGCTTCACATTGCCTCTCAGAGTAAGCATGCTTTTCTTATACTGGAATTCAAAGACATCTCTAATATCTATTTAAATCTGCCTTAATGATAGCAGGATCATCTACCAAAGTATTTGAAACTAAACCTTGAGCCCATTGGGTAGGGAAGAAAGGTGAGAGCAGGAAGAACTAAAATCAGAACTATGATGATAACTGAGCATTGGCCCCTCAAAGACAAACTGAAATTTACCAGACCCCAAGGAATGTAGTGAACTTAGTCCTGATTTGTGTCTATGGTCTAGGGATTGAACGGTAGAGCATGTTTACAGGTGTCATTAGACATGATGAAAGCAGAAACACCTATCAGAGCAGGATCACAACCAGTAAATGGGGGTAGAGGACTCACCAAGAGTCATGGGTGAGTGCCTCTAGGATTCAAGCTCCACTGTCTTAGTGTTCCAGCCCTCTGATCTCACTAGCTCTTAGCCAAAAGGTTAGGGGGAATCTTGATTGACAAGAAGGTTCAAATCTTAGAACAAATCCCTAGCCTTTTGGTATAATCTTCAGTTTCATATTTTCTACTACTGGTTTCTTTGTCCTGTGTACAAGGTAAAAAGAGCTTTGTGCAGGTTAGTGGGTCAATTTGATGAAAAGGCTCAAATTCCTAGCATTTGGTTCAGTTTGCAGTTTTATTTTTGCTATTGCTGGTTTCTTTATCCTGTACACAAGTTAAGAAGTGAAATTATAAAGATGGGATCCTCAAACTCTAAAAGCTTTGATTCTCCACTCTTTGGCACCTCAGTATATGTTCAAAAATTATGGGACTGGAAGCTGTGCCTGTCTTACCAAATAGCAAGATCTCACTAAAGACAACCTGGAGTCGCAATAGCCTTTATGGGGAAAGTTCCAATGAGACAAATTTACTCATCTCAGAGGTGCAGTTGAGAAAAAGGGCTCCGGAATTAGGCCAAATGTGATGCCATTTTAATTGGTACTTCAGAGTCCACTAAGAAATTGCAAGATTCTAAAAGTAGCTTATATAAACTGGTGAGGTTTATATCTGTTTTCTGTGTTTCTGTGTTTTTATGTATGACTCATGGCTGAAAATTTTTAATTAAAGCTATAAGCTCTCTGTACCTGTCTGTATGTTTGATGTATGATATTTTCCTACCTCTGGATGCTATTACCAAATTAATTTATAAAATTCCTTAAAAGAGCTCTATTCAAATTGCTTAAAGATAAATAAAAGTTTATACATACATTATTACTCCTAAAGTCTTAGAAATTAAGGAAACCAAACTTCTAATATTTCTACAAAAAGTATTCATAGAACTAAAACCAAATGTTTCAAAGAAATCAAGTTCTCATGTTCAGATAAACTTTTGACAAATAGGACTAGTTTAATATTTTTAGATAAATAAAAACAGCTATTCCTTCTGAATTACCAATGTTAAGTACAATACAATCACAATTTTATTCCACTTGAGTATGTTATTCCCAAATTTTTATAGGTTTACTGATAAAATAAGCATTGTAGCTATTAAATCTTTAAGATGAAAAAATGTAAATGAGTGTTTAATTAAATTGAGTTATTATTTTGACAAACTTTATTTTAAGAATAGTTGTGTTTTGTAGGATGTTTACTTGAAAAGATATTTTTGGGAACTTATGTTATACAGGTTTGCAAATTAGAAAGGATATGTTTTGTTAAGGAAAAAGGCTGTTTTATCCTAAAGTAGAATGCCTGGTTGTCCCAGAATGAGAAACAGAAAATGTAGGACAAAACAAATGGATACAGAAAGTTGTAAAAAACTTGTGGCAAAGGAATTGTATTTGCCATGGTCAAGGTTAGTCAAGATTTGATAAGCTTATGAGATTTTTAAGTTTTCTTATCAGACAGTATCCTCATGGGAAACAAGAATTTGGTTTTCTTTGTTAAAATGACAAAAGTTTTCATGTATTATTGGCCTGCTCTTAGTAAGAGGTTGTAAAAGGTTTTTCTTAACCATCTGAATAATCTGCCTAGAAGACAAAGATTCTGTTTTATCAGAATAATATCCTTACTGATATTTATATTGACCTTGTTGTCCTTTATTGTTTTAGAAAACAAGTCTTTCTTTTTCCACTTTTAAAATAACTAAATCTTTTTTTTACAACCACATTAGCTCCTAAATACTCTTTTATTGTCACTTTGGCTAATTAGGCCACCAAATATTGTTTTACAGTGACCCATTTTCCTATTTGACAAAATGCTCAAACCTGAAAACTTTTTGACTTTTTATCTTCCCCAGATTAAACCCTAAATGACATCTTATTGATCTCAAACTGTCTTTGGGATTTTGTAGAGATCTGGAAAATCACAAAGGATTTGTTCTTTCACCTTGTAAAAGAAAGTTGCTAGAACTAGGTTTATTTGATATGTTATGAGTTGCAAGAGAAGTGTTGTCAAATAAAATAGGATTTTCTAACCTTCTGTTGGTTAAATGGTTAAATTTGTATGAGTAAAATGTTATTAATATAAACATTTAAGAAACTGTATAATATTCTTAGCAATTCATCATTGTCCTTTCTGTCCATGAGATGTCCTAGTACTGATCTGTCTGAATTAGATAACAGCAATATTATTGGTCATAATTTCAGTTATTCTTTAAAAATGTTACACATCACAGAAACAACCAAATTTTATTCTCAGTAACATTTTTTTGGTAATGAACTCTCACTTTTGCAAAACAGTGAAATAAAAAAAGTAGATTTTATTTCATTCACCCAGAAGGAGGGAAAAAATGAATTTCCTGAAATTCTAAATAAAATTTCCAGAAACAATCACCGAATAGCTACTATATGCCAGGTGCTATGCCAGGCACAGAGGGAGAGCAACGAGGAAGACAAGACAACCACTCCATCTAATGTGTGTTAGCGTGTATATGTGCAAAATCACTCACACACACACATATGTGAGAGGATGCGCACGTGAACACCAACATTACATCTATGGCAGAACAGATAGGCTTATTATACCCTAACTGCCCATGAACTATGTTGTGTTTACATCAATAAGTCTCACACAGTGATAAATAACTTGAGTGTTTTAAAGGACCAAGGTAAAATAAGTCATGTTATCAGTTAGGCTCAAACATTTCTATGGATAGACAGTTGGCCTATGTCAGGACAATGAGGATTGGGACTCTTAGTAGTTTCCTTTGAAATTTATAACAAATCAAAAGTTTCGCACTGGACTACCTCACTTAATTTATACTCTTGAGCCAAATGCCTATAGCCTAGGGTGTCACTGATGCTGGATGAGCATCTTTCCTTGAACTCTTATTTCCTTGGTTAGGTGTTAACATCAGTGTGAATATGATCAGAAACTAACATATAACAGCAGGAGAAACTGCTGAGTCCACTGCAGAAGCTATTGCTGCACAAGAAAAATCCTTAGATTGTTTTTAGCTAAAATTGTTCTAAGATAATAGAGTTGCACTTGACTACTTGCTGGCTGAGCAAAGAGGAACTTGTGCTGTTATCAATACCTCTTGCTATGCCTGGATAAATACTTCTGGGAAAGAAGTAGAAATGCAGTTGCATGAAATAGTGAAACATGCTTCACACAAGTAAGTTTTTCAGGGTTATTTTTCAGTCTCTTTGACTTCACTTGGTTTGGGTCCTAGGGTCCTTGGCTCAGAAGCATACTCCAAACACTGGGCATTTTATTGCTCACAATAGTCTCCCTTGTGCACTGGATCCCCTCAAAAGTTTTAAATGGTTGTACCCAGCCATGTCCCCAAGTCGTGTTCAGCCACCTGGAATGAGAGAAGCCTGATGAGAACAAAAACTACTACTTCCCCACCATGTGTAACCTAGAGGTTATCACCTGTGAGAGCCATCTAGAACCAGCAGATGGTAACTGAGAGTGACACTAATGCTTTAAATTTTTATCTCAGCACTGAGCCAGGGCTAGATCAAAAGGGGGGGAGGGATTGATAAATAAAATCTCACAAGCCCAATATAGAGTTCCTTATGTTAAGCCCCATATTGTCAAAATTAAAAAACCTATTCAAGTTTCTTTTCCCCATAAATGTCCGACTTACACAGAAGACCAAATTTAAATACAGCCAGATCTTTATCAATTATCAACAACTGTTAACCCTGTTCAAGAAAGGGACTCACGAGGGGGACAAGCGAAAAAACACACGAGGAGGAGAAGTATAACGGTCCATACCAGGCTGCAGCCGAGCGGTAGACAAACAGCAGGCTTCAGGCTGACCTGGTGGTTGTTGCTATCTCATTTTTGGCTTGCAATAACATATTGATACAATGGTAAGCATAACATATCAATCAGATTATATAACATATTCTGTTATGGTTCCTCAAGTGTCCTTGACCCTAGGTTTGTTTAGGGAGCATTTGCAAGCTAGTTCTACCAGCTGCTTTTAGACACAGGCCCAAGGAAATGTGGAGACAGGGGCCACCTCATTGGCGCCAACAGCCAGCTGCCTGCAACTGACGAGGGCCGAGGCCATCACTCGAATTTGACCATCCTCACACCAACTAACTTCCTTATTCCTAAACAACCACCTGCTCCCCACTTTGTAAGACCCTCCCTAAGTAAAATGGAAACTTAATATCAGCCAATCAAAACATTTCCTCACTTGCTTGTGCCTTCCTCCTATATGAATTTCTCCTTTCTAGACTCTCTGGGAGCTTCCTTCTACTTTTCCGAAACAGGGATGCCTGGTTCACGAATCCCTCAATAAAAGCTGAGTTCCTAAATTGCATGAAGTTTTTCTATTACCATGTGGAACTAAAGAGGTAGCCAAAAGGAATATGTAAGTTTTTATTTTATTTTTGTTTTGCTTTATCCTGCCAAGCTAACAAGAAGAGAGGAGGTGTAAGCATGTTTTACATGGTTAAATAATGATTTATTTACTAACTACTTGGAAGATGAAGACAGCTTGCAAACTGTGTGTATTAGTCAGCCAAAGGCATGCTGATGCAAAGTACCAGATATCTGTTGGCTTTTATAAAGGAGATTTATTTGGAGCAAAAGCTTACACCTACAAGGCCCTAAAGAGTCCAACTCAAGGTACCATAAGGGATACTTCCTCACCCAAACTCTGTTGCCACATGTTGAAGCAAGATGGTGAGCGATGTCTGTGAGGGTTCAGCCTTCCTCTTCCTTCTTAAGGCTCCTTCGGTCCAGCTTCTTCCAATCTCAGCTGTAGGCTGGCACAGGGCTCGTCTCTTCCTGGGGCTTGTTTCTTTCCAGGCTCAGCTGCCCTGTTCTCTATCAGGTGAATGGCTCATTTCCTTTCCCACGGCCTCCGCTGTGTCTATGGAGCTGTCTCTCTTCTTCTGTGTATCTTCTTTGTGTATCTACTTCTGTGTTCTTGATTGAGCATCTGTTTATATAACTCACCAAGGGGGTGGGGACACAGAGTTTGCCCTAATGACATAGTCAAATCAAAGCCCTAATCTTAACATATTTTAATCAAAGCCATTGAATCAAAGATTATCACACCCAGAGAAACAGACCAGTTTACAAACATAATATATATCTCTTTTTGGAATTCATAAATAATATCAAACTGCCACACTGTGGAAGAGAAAACATGAGTTCTAACTTTGGGTTCAGTACTCAAATTCCTATAGGCATTTGTCAAGCAGTTTATAGAAATGGATGGGATGTAAGAAAAATCCATTGCTAAATCATAACTACATTTTCTGTCATTAAACTGAGGTATAAGCATATTACTTTACCCAGCTGTGTATAACATAAAACATAGTATTTTAATGGAAATCTTTAAAAAAATTGAAAATAGAAATAAATACTTTTAATTCTGATATCATCATCAGCAGAGAACCTGAACTTTTATCATATCAATGTGTTAAATTTAAACTTTGTATCTTGCATTACAGTGTGCTGTACAAATTTTGACTTGAATCCTTTATCTAGTGATAATATATATTTTAATTAAGACTCATAATTGAAAAATAAAGCTTTTTGTATAATAGAGTTATTTTGGGACTTGGGATAAAACCTTTGCATGACAGTTTTGTTTTGTTTTGTTTTTAAATTAGGCCATTGTTAGAGTCCTGACAATTCTGGCAATCATATGTAGTTTCCAGAGTCCTTTCTCATTCTTGCACAATAAATATCCTGTAAATATTTCATTTACTTGATCAGTCTTTATTGGGAAAGGCAATCTGAACAATGCTTTTTTCATTATTTTATATACATTTTGTGAAATCCAGATTCAATTTCACATTTTAAAAAAATGTGATTCA
>JAQZBX010114446.1:0-10008 GCA_029593785.1 Cabassous unicinctus
TTTTTTTTAACTTTTCATGTATTTTATCTCTTACATTTAAACTTATCATTATTATTTCATTTTCCTATTAATTGTATTTGGTTATTGTATTGACTTCATCTTTAAAGAAGCTTTGGATCACAGAAAGGTTACAACTGGGGTGGGAGAGGACCATTGGTAGGGATGGGGGTGCATAGGAGGAAATTCACCTGAACATACATACAAGGTATATAAAATTGTTCAAATTGTTCAAATGTTCATGGGGCATGGTCACAGTAGGTGGAGAATCACTCAATAAATGAGAGAATACTGAATTCCCATCCTGGAGAGCTCTGCCACATTCTCCAAGGGAGCAGCAACAGTCTCTCATGTGCAGGGTCAGTGTCTGGCAAAGGAGGATGACCCACTGATGGGCCCTTGTTATTGATGACTAGCCTTACAAGTCACTGCTCTTGAATTTGAAACTTAGCCTATTGCTATGGGGTGCCTAAGGGTTGCCTCCTGAGAGCCTCCTTGTTGCTCAAATGTGGCCTCTTTCTAAACCAAACTCAGCATATGAATGCATTACCTTCTTCCCAGCATGGGACACGACTCCCAGGGATGAGCCTCCCTGGCACCAAGGGATTTCTACCAATTGCCAACTGGCAATACGACTGGAAAAAGACCTCAAATAAAAGGGGGAAAGGTAAAGACAAATGAGTTCATATGGCTAAGAGACTTCAAAGTGAGACGGGAGGTCATCCCAGAAGTAATGCTTATGCATATCTCAGTAGGACTTCATAGGCTTCCAAAGTGGATATCACCCTAAATAGAGTGGTTCCTGAGGGTTCTGGAGACACCCAGGTCCTAAGTGAGGGTGGATAGCTCCAGAGTTTGGTGTCTTATCAGTGGGCCCTACTTTGGAATCTGTGCTCCTGAGAGTGACAGAGTTGGACTCAAATATGACTTCCCTGCATGTGGTTCATCTGTCCCTTCTATTCAAACCTATGTGTGATGCTGGAGTTTGTAGGTGTACATCCAGAGACTGGAGTCTTTGGGCTGTCCATGTGCCAGCTGGGCCTGGAATCTCGGTGGAGCTGCAACTCCTACTCTACAGTTCAATGGACTCACACAGGACAACTTGCGGGGAGATAATGATGGACAATTGCCATCCCAGGGAATGGAGAGAGTCTGCAGCTGTAGGCAGGATAATTCCATCCATCTTATCCATGGGATATAAGGCCCCTCTTAATTGGAGGTGGAGTGGACATCACCATCCCAGACTCCTCAGGATTAGGGGAAGAGCTATGGACTAGAGTGGACTTACTGGCATTCTGTTATAGACATATTGTGATTCAAGAAGTGGAAGATATTACAACATTGATGTGGACCTAGTGGCCACTGGATGCTCTGGGGGCAGGGAGAGGGAAAAGCAGTTGTAATACAGGGGATTTTTGGAATTTGGGAATTATCCTGAGTGACATTGCAATGACAGATATAGGCCATTTTATAACATCATATAACATGCAGAACTGTGGGGCAGAGAATGTGGTCTACAATGTGAACTATGGGCCATGCTTAATGGCAAAGCCCCAGGATGTGTATATCCATTGCAGGTGATGCCAGACTGATGATGTTTATGTGGGAGGTTGTGGGGGAGGTGTGGGAGGTAGGGCATATGGGAATCCCTATAACTTTTGTGTATCATTTATGTAATCTAACTATCTTTTTAAAAAAAATTATTAAATAAAAATAAAAAGAGGATAGATGAGCCATTGCAACCTAGCACTATCAATCTCTCCAAGGCAGCATTGAGCCCTGTCCTCAATGTGACTCTAGTAACACTATTTCTGATTTTACTTTCTTTCCTTCACAGAAGTTCTGAGAGAGGGATGCATTTATATTTTCATTTATTCAATTATGTTCTAAGCCTTTCTTGAAATTTTATCTAAAGCAACATGCCGACACAGATAACCCACATTACTTTGAGCTTATATAGGCTAAATCTGGCTATGACATTCAAGAGCCTCTAAAATCTGATCCCACCCTCCCTTTCTAGTCTTATTTCCCCACTATTCTCCAACACAAACACTGTCAACTGTAATTTTGCCAATTACCTCCTCTTGCTTATAACTGAATCTTCCTTTCTGAGCTCTTTATTTAAATGCTTCACATTAAGACCCATAGCCAGGAATGCTCCATAATCAAAAGACAAAGAAAAATCTTTTAGTTTTATACCTATAGTATTCTTTTCATATCATTGGGGACATTTATCATACTATACCTTAAACAGTAGACAATTCCATTCATAGATTGCTTTTTCTTAAGCTTAGAGAACACTTTATACCAATTTTGAATCCCTCAGAAAAGAAAGAGAATCATTGTTCAATAGCAATTTTTTGTATGGACCAACAACTTGAATTATGCCATTTTCTAAATCCTTAATGTATTCTTCTCTTTTCCAGTTGAATGGCATTTTGTTTGAAATTCTCTGCCTACCCCCCATTCCAAGAACACTCTTTCAATAAATTTCTGAAAATATATTGTAGGTATTCTTTAAAGAGAAAATGCATGCATGAAATTTCTTTTAATAAAACTTTGACTTCACACTTTAAGATGTAAGCATAGAATTATATTTGTGGAATAAGTAGCATTCTACTAACCTTTAGTTTAGAATTTTGGTAATTTATTAAGCCCTACATGACAATTTTGGATTATTCTCCAAATATCTTGTATGACCAGAGCAAACTTTTCCATGCCAGTGGACAGCCAGAAAGTGGGCCAAGGCCTCCATGACAATGTTCCCCCAGTGGAAAAGCAGATTCATTCTTTTCTCTCCCACCAAAGACACTGACTTCTACTATAACCTAATAAATCACCAAGTTTTGTTGGGTAGGGTTATGTTAAATGCCTGTTTCATATTTAGTGAGAACAAGCCTAGGGCTGATTTACATTGGACAACTTTAAGCAATGTAATTGGCCAGATGTTCTTTGTGGTAAGAATTAAATTAATAGTCTTTACAGATTTTTCTTGAGTTTTCTATCAAAAAGAAGTATTTTTAAAAAAGAAACAAATCAACTGCAGTAATAAAATCTTCAAAACTGGGATTTAATATGTTACATGTTTCTATAAGTACCACAAAAACATGCACATATATTTAAAAGCATAGTAAAGATCTCAGGTCCTATTATGAGAGAAAATTAAATGAAATTGATGTATAGATACACCACCTCGGGAGAATTATAGAAGTTAGAAAATGCAAAACAAGAATTATTAGGCAAGCTTCTTTCATTTCTATGATTATAGATATTTAGTTTTTAGCTATAAGAACAGGATAAAAAGTAGGTTCCTTATTCTTTCCCTAAGTTCTGAACCATATTAATGTTTTCACTTTCACTGAGGTAATTATCCCTTAATATTACAAAATTATTTTTTTCTATTTCAAAGAAATCAACTCACAATATTCTGAATGGTATTATATTTGAGAAATAAAATGCTGCCCTTATTAATGTGTTGAAATTATCAAACAATCTTTTGCCAAGAGTCTAATAAAGTTATTATTCATCTTCTAACAACCAAATTTTTCTTCTGTTAAAAAGTAAGGAGAATCCCATTATAGACAACTGACAGAAAGTGTCCTCAAGGTAGTGCTTAATACCATTCTGAGAACCGAAGTGGAATCTTTGGGGTAAACTCACCTGTTATAAAATGAGAACCTTTGTGAACAGGACTTCATTAGACATATCATATTTTTGTAGGAGCACAAACGAAGGCAAATTTTATTTCCAGGTCATAACCTTCTTAGGGCAAAATACCCCCCTCATAGTTAATAAGAAAGGAACACAAAGGCCAAGATAGAAATATTAGCTCCTTAGCCCAAAGAGTGGCCCCTCTTATGTAATAAATTAGGATGAAATGACAAATTAAAATCTTAATTTTTTGATAAACTTTTGATTAGATTTTCAATTTTTTTCCTATCAATCAATTATTTAAAAAATCTTAAGAATAGGGAGCAAAAATAGTTTTATACCCTAAATTTTCTGTTTCCAGTAAGGTGATGAAATACTATACCACCTGAAAAGTAGAGCCCCAAATGATAAAATACAGTTGATCTCTGCCTCCCCAGTCCCCATTTCCCTTTGCAAACTTGCTTCTTTATTTTTTTTAGTTTTCTTTTTGACTGTTGAGAAAGGAGTGTCTTTTGCATTTTCCAAACAAACCATCTAACTTAGATATATAACTCAGTAAGGGAAACTCAAGATCACCCATTATTCATTTAATAAGGAAATTATGGCATAGAGAAGTGAAGTTACTTTGCTCAGATTATCCAGCTCAGTAGAGGATGATACCTAAATTTATTTTTAAATTTGTTTTTTAAATTCCCTAGAAGGGAAAAATTCTTGAAATCAGAATACCGGTCTGAAAATGAGGATTTTTCCTTGAGTAACTGATTTTAAAATAATCTTTATTATAAGAGAAACGCATTTGACGGTGTGCTTGATCACAAAATTAAGTGTTGGTGATAGTATCACTATTTTATAAACTCATATACTGACATAGTCTTGGAAATCCCAAATATTATAGCAAATTATTCTTAGGAAAGTTTGATTCCAGCCAAAGCCAACAATATTCTAATATGTCATCTCAGAGTCTTTGTTTTATAACCACATTTAAGATTGATAGATAGTTGATAGATAGATGATAGATAGATAGATAGATAGCATTTACATTAACAGAAGTGGATACTAAATTCTTAGTATACAATTTACATGAAAATATCAACAGCTAGTTTATGTCGTTTAACTCTTTATTTCCATGTGTCCCACACTCGTGGAATTTGGAAAATATCCATATGTCCAAGGCTATGTTAACCCTAATGAATCAGAATCTCCATAATATGAATAAATTTATAAGCTCCTCAAGTGATTCAGAAGCTATTCAAAATTTGTGTCCAAAAATAGTTTTAAAGTTTGGGTTGAATAAGAAAAAATATATGTCCAAAAGGAAGGCAAAAACTTGTGCTCTAATCTTATGTATGTTGAGTTAATAATCCAGCAATTAAAGCAATTAATGATGTTCCAAGTACAACCAGAGAATTATCCTGTGGAATTCATAAGATAATATCTCTACCCTATAAGACAGTGGTTGGGAACATAATTTAAGTAGACACAATGATAGCATGTAGTTTTCCATGTTAAATATTGTGGTATCATCAATCTCTAAAGATATGAGGGATTTAGAAAATAGAAAAAGTAATTTCTGATATCATTAGTGCAGAATCATTTTCTAATATCACATTAATACACAGATTATATTTTGCCCAAATTATACACAAACTTGTTAAAGAATACATGAGGTGGGGGAAACAGGAGGAAGACATCCTGCCACTACTCTATTGTCCATTTACCATCCAAACAGACTTGGGAATACCAAAAGATGCACCAGGGAATAAACTGAGCATGAAACATATTCTTCAATTATAGAAGCCTCATTTTCTCCTGAAAATCAAGTTCAATTACCACTGCCTGTAAGACCATTCATTTCCTTGTCTGCTGGTCTCTTGGCATGAGGAGTCTAAAAAGTGAATAGATGACAGATTTCGCTTGAAGTTCAATGGTACTCTCACTGTGTCTCCTGGTTCCCCGTTTGGGAACCAAGATTTCCATACTCACAGAGCCTAGAGTTGGAAGATGGGAAGCATGAAATGGGCCACACAGAGTAATGGTATGCAGAACCATTCATAGTTCCAGCCTTGTTTCCCAGACCCATGTATTCTACTTACTATGGGCACAGTCTCATATAATGTTCATTGATTTTGGATGTATACTGCATCATGGGATATGGCACTCCATCCTATCAGAGTGTCATTTCCACCCTGTGTCTTAGGTGCATCTTCAACAGGCCATTAAATGTTCTCTCATACTAGTAGCTTATGGATGGTGCAGCATGTAACAGGACCATGTGCCCATTAATGTACTTCCTTTATTCTATAAAGAAAGTTTCTTTGCATAATGCAATATTATTTCGGTTCTTACATTGGTAGATCAAAGAATCCACAGTCCTCTGATACTGGTGTTGGTCAAGGCCCTGTGTGCAAAAAAGGCAAATTCATATTCAAAATAGATGTCAATCCCAATCAATAGGAATTGCTGCCTCAAAAGGGTGGAAGGGCCCAATATAGTTAGTTTGTACCAAGTGGTTTGTTGGTATCAGATGGTTCTGTATAGGGACTCAGTATTGGTCTCTTGGACTTTCAGCAGTGGCAATAGCTAGATAAGCCTTAGTGCTTGAGAGTCCATACTACTCAGCCCATTCATAGGTTCCATAAACATCTTCATAACTACTCCATGTATTTGGCCATTATGCCAGGACTGAGATAGCCAAAGACAGAGACTGGCTGGAGTCTACTGGCCAGATTATTCTATTTGTTTGTTTAATATCTCATTAATGGTAGATGCTTTCTAGGGGGCATTTATATGTGATAACAAGAATTTCTTACTGCATACCTTTCTCTATAAGATCCATTCAACATGCATTTTCTCCAGACCTCCTCAGTACAGACTTTCCAATCTTTCTCTTTCCATGCCCCTGTTCAATCAGAACCAACACATGTGAGTTCATGAATAGTCTCACTCTCACTTTGTTTTACTTTTCTCTTCACAAAAAGTAGAGGACTAACTGCCCGCTGAGAGGATTTCCCCACACCACTTGTTTCAGAACCATCTCTGAATGGGATTATTGTGAGCATCAGTTTATCTTTAGCACTCAATGATTTACTCAGCAAATCCTTCCATGAACCAAGCTGGCTTTTTTCTTCCTCCATCAGCTGAACATAAGGGCTGTCAACACCCATGGGCAGTCAGAGGGGAGAGGTGATAGATGAGATAGTAAGGGGATTTGTGCCATCTACTGATATAGCTTACTTGTGCCCTCTGGCCCTGCTTGTGCCTAGTCCTTGTGTTATCACTTCTATCTTATGCTGGATTAGTGCTGGGATTGCTTAACCTTATAACTTGATGGGTCAAGTTATAAGGTTATATGAGTTATAAGTTATATGAGCCTTGCATGAGATGGACAGTTGTGACCACATAAGGCTGGTCACTTGCTGTCCCATGGTCAAGTCACATGGAGATCTGAGGTTTTCAGCAATCAGATAGAAGAATTTCTACCTCTACTTCAGCCAGCCTGCTTCTTCTGGGGAATTCAGTATCACCTTCATCAGAGTTTTCAACTTGTGGTTACTCCTGAGAATTCCAACATCATGTTCATTGAGTTTCCAACTTGTGGCCTACCCTACAAAATTCAGACTTCCCAATCGCCATGGTTGTGTGAGCCAATTCCTTTAATAGTTATCTTAATATTTACATATATTACATTATATATTAAATTACACACACACACACCCCTATATATATCCTGTCAGTTCTTTTCACCTGGAGAATCCTGTCTAATATAAGCTTTTACTGCAAGAGTCAAAAAACAAAATGACAATTCTGTCAACACCTAGCCATGCATTCCAATTAAAAACTGGAGGAATGACCACATGTGATAGTTTTTTGGACCCAATGGCCTCAGTGTGAGGAGGACCTAGGTCAGAATTCCATTTACTACCTGACTGCCATATGCTCCCGCTTTAACAAGGGGTCCATGTTGGCACTTTGGGTTCCTGGGTATCAATATCCATTCAAACTCTTAGCCCAATAATCTTCAAAAGATCTGGGTATTTCATTTTTCCCAATGCAGTTACAAGAGGTAATGTATGGGGAAGAGGATGTGGCTCAAGCAATTGGGCTCCCATCTACTATATAGGAGGTCCAAGGTTCGATTCCTGGGGTCTCCTGGTGAAAGGCAAACTGGCCCACACAGAGTGCTGGCCCAGGCGGATAGCTGGCACAGCAAGATGATGCAACCAAAAAAGACACAAAGGAGAGACAATAAGAGACGCAGCAGACCAGGGAGCTGAGGTGGTGCAAGAGATTGAGCGCCTCTCTCCCATTCTGGAAGGTCCCATGATCGGTTCCCAGTGCTGCTAAAAGAGAAGACAAGCAGACACAAAAGAACACACAGCAAATGGACACAGAGAGTATGCAGCAAGTACAAAAACAATGGGGTGGGGGGTATGGAAATAAATAAATAAATCTTAAAAAAAAAAAGAGCAAACGTATGTACATCGCTTTAGGGCAGCACTTGGAAATTACTACTGAATATAGTACTGCAGGGTTGCAGAGTCCTTCTTCATAAGAACTTGGCCTATTCTTAATGAGGTCCAGGTCTAAGAATTGACTCATGTCCAAAGACTGGATATGGAATTAAGACTTTCTTTTTTATTAGAGAAGTAGTGGGTTTACAGAACAATTATGCATAAAATACAAGATACCAATACACTGCCCTATTAATAACAGCTCGCATTGGTACGGAACATTTGTTACAATTAATGATAGCACATTTTTATAATTGTACTATTAAATATGGTCCATGGTTTAACTTAGGGTTCACGGTTTCTGTAGTGTAGTTCCATGGACATTTTAAAATTTTTTATTCTGTTACCATATATACAATCTAATATATCCCCTTAATCACAATCAGTATATATTTCAGTGCAGTTAATTACATTTACAATGTTGTACCATCAGTATCACCTTCCATTAACAAAAAATTCTGCCATTCCAAAGAGGAACACTGAACATTGTAGACCTTAACTTTGCATTCCCTAGTTTCACCCCATCCCCTGGTAACCTATATTCTGGATTCTGACTCTATGAGTTTCCTTATTCTAATTGTTTCAAATTGGTGAGATCATACAATATTTGTCCGTTTGTGTCCAGCTTATTTCACTCAACATGTTTTCCAGGTTCATCCATGTTGTAGCATGCATCAAGACTTCATTTTTTTTATGGCTGAATAATATCCATTGTATGTTTATATCACATTTTATTTATCCATTCGTCAGCTGATAGACACTTGGGTTGTATCCATCTTTTGGCAATTGTGAATAATGTCACTATGGACATCAGTGTGTAAATATCTGTTCAAGTCCCTGCTTTCTATTCTTTTGGGTATGTACCTAATAGTGGAATTGCTGGGTCATATAGAAGTACTATACCTAGCTTCCTGAGGAACTGGCAAACTGTCTTCAACAGCGGCTGCGACTTTTAAATTGCCACAATGAAAGAATGTGTTCCTATTTCTCCGCATTCTCTCTAACAGTTGTTATTTTTCTTTTCTTTTTTTTTGTTTAATAGTAGCCATAATAATAGATGTGAAATGGTATCTCATTGTAGTTTTAATTTGCATTTCCCTGAGAGCTAATGATGATGAGCATCTTTTCACATGCTTTCTGGCCATTTGTATTTCTTCTTTGAAGAGATGTCTATTCAAATCTTTTGCCCATTTTTAAATTGGTTGTTTGTCTTTTTGTTGTTAAGTTGAAGGATTTCTTTACATATTCTAGATATTAAAACTTTATGGGATATACAGCTTCCAAATATTTTCTTTCATTGTGTAGGCTGTAGTTTTACTTTCATGCTGAAGTCTGTTGATTCACAAAAGTTTTTAATTTTGATGACATCCCATTTATATATTTTTTCATCCATTGCTTACACATTCTGTATAACGTCTAAGAAACCATTGCCTAACACAAGCTCCTGAAAATGCTTCCTCATATTTTTCTCTAAGAATTTGATTGTTCTGGCTCTTACATTTATGTCTTTGATCCAGCTGGGAGGGCTTGATTGCCTTGTCAAAAATCAATTGACTATAGATGTGAGGGTCTATTTCTGAGTTCTCGATTCAGTTCCATTGGTCAATGTGCCTGTCTTTATGCCAGTACCATGCTGTTTTTACCACTGTAGTTAAGTAATATGTTTTATTTTTTTATTTTTTTTTATTTTTAAAGATTTACTTATTTTATTTTATTTATCCCCCCCTTGCTGCTTGTGCTGCTGTGTCCATTCGCTGCGTGTCTTCTCTGTGTCTGCTTATCTCCCCCTTGCTGTGAGGTCTTGCTGCATCAGCCCACGGCGCCAGCCGGCCTGCCCTCACAAGGAGGC
>JAQZBX010114447.1:0-10011 GCA_029593785.1 Cabassous unicinctus
AACTGGCAACATGTTCAGAAAAAGACCTTGAATAAAAGGGGGAAAAGGTAAAGAGAAATGAGTTCACATGGCTAAGAGACTTCAAAGAGAGTTGGGAGGTCATACCAGAGGTAATACTTATGCATACCTTAGTAGGATCTCATAGAACACCTAAGTGGATATCACCCCACACTGAGGGACCCATAAGGGCTCTGGTGACACCCAGGTCCTATACAAGTGGGGATAGCCTCAGAGAATGATGCCTAATTAGTGGGCTCTTCATTGGCATCTGTGTTCCTGAGAGTGACAGAGTTGGACTCAAACAAGTCATCCCTGCACATGGTCCATCAGTCCCTTCTACTCAAACCTATATGTGATGCAGGAGATTTTAGGTTTACTCCCAGAGACTGTATCCTATGGCCCACCTATTTGCCAGCTGTGCCTGGAATCTCAGTGGAGCTGCAACTCCTACCCTAGAGCTCAATGGACTCATCCAAGTAACCTGGCGAGGAGACGACGATGGGCAACAGCCATCCCAGGGAATTGAGAGGGCCTGCAGCTGAAGGCAAGATAATCCCATCCACTATATCCATGGAATATAAGCCCTCTCTCACATGGAGGTGGAGTGGACATCACCTTCCAAGTCCACTCAGAATGGGGGGAGGAGCTGTGGACTACAGTGGAATTGGTGGTGTTCTGTTGTAGACATACTGTGATTCAAGCAATGGAAGAAATCATAACAGTGAGGTGGAGCCGGTGGCCACTGGACATTTTTGGGGCAGGGAGAGGAGGGGCAGTTGAAATACTCGGGCTTTTTTGGGACTTTGGGGGTTGTCCTGAGTGGCGAAGCAGCGATGAATGTAGGCCATTTTCCATCAGAATATACCATGCAGAACTGGACGGGAAAGAGTGTGGTCTGTGATGTGAACTGTAGTCTATGCTCAGTGGCAAGGCCCCTGGATGTGTATATCCATTGTGGGTGTAATACCACACGGATGGGGCATGGTTGTGTGGGGTGTTTTTGGGGTTATGGGCGGTGGGGAGCATGGGAATCCCTGTAGTTTCTGAGTAATATTTGGGTAATCTAGGCACCTTTATAAAATGTATATATATATATAACAAATAACATTTATGTAAAAAAATGCACATATATGCATATGTATTTATATATCATTTTACAAATAAAAAAATGCAAATATAGTAAATAATTAACATTTTGGGTCTGACATTTCTTACTGAACTTAATACTTTTGAGATTCATCCATGTTTTTGCATGTATCGAGTGTTTTTGCCCCTTTTTAATGCTGAGTATTCCATTATGTGGTTGTACTTTATCTGTGTATTCATTCACCAGTTGAAGGACGTTTAGATGGTTTTTAATTTTTGGTGATTATACAGAAACCTTTAAACATTTATGTACAAGTTTTGTGTGTGTGTATGTGCATACAAGTTTTCATAAAGCATTTCTTTTAAGATTTAAAAATTATTGTGATTAAATATAGAGCCAAATTTCCCATTTTAACCATTTTAAGTCTATAATTCAGTGGCATTAATTACATTTACAATGCTGTGCTACCACTACCACCACCCATTACCAAAACTTTTTAATCACCCCAAATGGTCTCTGTACTCATTAAGCAATAACACACATTATCTCCTACCCTAGACCCTGAGAAACTATGTTCTATCTCTATGAAATTTTCTCTTTTAGATACCTCATATAAGTGTGATAATACACTATTTGTCCTTTTGTATCTGGCTTATTTCACTTAGCATAGTGTTTTCAAGGTTCATCCATGCTAAGATATATATTAGTAATTTATAATGTCCTTTTGTGCATAAATGTTTATTTTTATGAAGTCCAAAATACATTTTCTTGTCTGTTGTTCATGTTTTTGGTGTCATATCCAAGAATCCTTTGCCAAATCCAAGGTAGTAAAGATTTGCTCTTATGTTAATTTCTAAGAGTTTTATAATGGCAATGGTGGGGCTGGGGGTGGGCAAGTAGAATGGGAGATAGGAGCCAGTTGTGCCCACCTTATGGATTTTTGTTATTAATTCACCTAGCTTATTTTTTAATTAAGGAAATATTGATGACATCATCCAGAAAGAATCACTGTAGCTCAAAATTGTCATTTTGCATCTTTTACTACATACAGTTTATTATTTTCTTTTTTAAAAAACAACTGTTTACTTTGGAATAATTTCAAACCTACAAGACAGTTGCAAAAATAATACAAAGCCCATATATAAAATTCCAACATGCCCCTCCCCCAGGCAGCCAGATTCACCACCATTTAACATTGTATAAATTATTTTAATAATTTTATTTTAAAATAATCATTGCAAATCAGATACATTTTGTACATTTGATATCAAGTAAAAATGGATTGATGTTTCAGGCATTTGTTTTTGGATTGTTTCCAAATTTCACATAGCATTTCTTGTGGCCAATTCTTGTTAATATTGCTTTGACCTGAGGTAGGAAATTTATTTTGTATATGAAATTAAATCTGGAAATTCCATTTCATTAATATTAATTTATATATGTGTGTGTGCCATTCAAGCTTAACCTTTAATAAATCCAATGGTGTATTAAAAGTCTCATGTTCATTAAATGTGATAGATTCTCAAGATATAACAATTTCAGTATTATTAATACTCACACTCCACTCATTTATGATCTAAAATCTTATCACTTTCAGTAAAGCATTTATATAATCCATAAATTGTACATATTTTTAGTATCCATCCATCCGTCCATCCATCCATCCATCCATCCATCCATCCATCCATCTATCCATCTTAATAACGTTCCAATGAAATTTCAGGTTTTGTTGTCTGTTGTTTAAAAATGTCCCATTTATTTTTGTCTTTATTCTCCAAGTATAGTAAGCCTGGATGAGTTTTAGTTTGTAAGTGACAATTTTATATAATTTAATAACATTTGATTAATTAAATATTAAAATGTGCTTCAGGTGATCTTGCAAGGAAATGCTAGATAGCACCATGTCAATGTTTACAAAGAGGCTTTCTGCTCCCCTGTTCTGATCCAGACTTGTAGCCTCCATTCTGCTTTCAGAAATACCCATCAGAGATAGGTCCAAGATGCATCATTCTAGTCACTGCTCAGTTCTGGAAACATTTAGGTCTGTTGATACCTGAGGACATCATGACTATCTGATCCTCACAAGATTATTTGTAATTACAGCAGTTTAAATTCATAGGTACATGTTCAAATCTTCCTTCTTTGCCTGGAAATCGTTAAACCTGATGGATTGACCTGCAGAAAATCCACTAAACTCAAGGTCCTCCTCAATTGCTCATCCAACCAGGAAAATTTCCTGATGTCCCAGGGCAAATCATTTCTCCATCTTGTTCTCTAGGACAATGTATAAACACTTCTGATACAACCGGGTACTACTTTTACTTATTTTAAGTATAAATAATAAAATGATTAAGTATAAATAATAAAATGATTATTTTAAAATAAAATTACTAAAATAATATAGGCAACATTTGCTGTTTATGGAAAAGAGACAGCCTTATTGAGAGGCAAGACTGTGATTTGATTTTGGGAATGAAATACAAAGACTATCCAGCAAAAAATAGCAAATGATTTCAACTTAATTTAATAATTTGAAGCCAATCTGGGTTCTTTCATTTCTCACCCTCCGTACTGAATTCTTGATTCTCTTGGGCCATCTAAAATAATAATCTATTGTGATTGAAGAGAGTAAAATTGATCATATGTATTATAAAGAAGGAAACAAAGGAAACTCATTTGAGTTGTGCTTCCATATAGAGAAGGGGAAATAGTAAGAGTATACACAAATTACTCAGATTTTCTATATGATATATAAAATTCACAGTTGTCATTATGTAAATTACAATTGTGTATATTCAAATGGCTCCAAACTTGAGATAAGCAAATTTAAGAAATATGAGGCACATAAAATATCGATAAAGAGAAATCAGTGGTTAATTTTATTTGAGGTACATAATTTCATTCAACTGCAAATGCACAGGCTTCACACTTTTGTCAAATACCAATGGAATGAAAATGCATACTATACTCACTTAGGATTAACAAGGGATGAAAAATGTTTGAAGTAAATGATGAGTCATAACTCTTATCTGGATCTGTTTTATGGCTTGGATAATTTACACAGGATATGTTTTATTGGAATGTAAGATGTCCTCTAATTCTCCTACATTTTCTGAAAAAATTTTTAGTAAAAAGAAAGGTGATTTCACAGCTTCAGATGGTCCTATGACATTTTTAATTATTTTTTAAAATAAACTTTTGAAAATACATGTTTGCAATTATGGAGAACAATATTTTGGAAGACATTGCATTCACATGGTAAGTTATTAGGGAACAGTTCTGGGGGGCTTCATTACATTTCTTGATGTAAATAAAATATTTGTATTCCTTTTACAGCAATGGGGTCTGTGACAACATGTCATCAGGATAGATACTGATCCCTAAGTATTTGCCTAAAGGGAGGGGAAGACATCCTCAGTCTCACAAACACATCTAACTGGCATGATCTACGCCAGGATTTCTCAATTTTAGCACTACTAACATTTACATTTTTAGGCTGGATGGTTCTTTGTTTAGGGACTGACCTGTGCACTGTAGGATTTTTAGCAGCAACAATGACCTCTACCCATTAGATGCCAGTATCACATTCTCCCCCATGTGACAACAAAAAATGTTTGACACCATAACAACATGTCTCCTGTGGGGCAAAATCGTTCCTAATAGAGAATGATTGGAAGCCAATAAAATGTGTTACAGTTCACTAGAAGATATTCTGTCAGTGTACACTACTGTCATTTAGGAATAGTAGGCTTAGAGTTAAGTCTAATACACAGCTGAATAAATGGACTACTTAATTATTTCCATTAAATAATTAATGGAAATTATTATTTCCATTAATTCTAACCAGGGACATCCTGAATATTGCTGTCCAATAGAAATTTCTGGGAAAAAATTAACTATATCTCAGCTGTTCAATATGGTAGCAAGGAGTATTATGTGGCCTCTGAGCACTGAAATGTGTCTGGTGGCCCATGTGAAATGATAATATGTTGTATATAACAGGTTAAATAAAATATCTATATGTATATTTTATACTCCTTGCTCATTTAGGTTTTTCTGATGTATGTTTTATAAAATTAAAAATAATGTGAGACTCACATCATATCTCTATTGTTCAGAGGTGCTCTGAAATTTTGTACACTGAGGGACTACATTTTCATAATTGATTCACTGCAGAGAGTTTTACGTTGAGCTTTTAAAAAATATGTATATTTTTATTTTTTTAAAGATGCTTAGATTACATAAATATTAAATAAAAAATACAGGGATTCCCATATGCCCTGTTCCCCATAACTCCGACATTTTTTCACATAAACAACATCCTTCATTAGTGTGGTACATTCATTGCAATTCATAAATGCATTTTGGGGCTTTGCCACTGAGCATAGATTATAGTTTACATTGTAGCTTATACTCTCTCCCACACAATTCTGTAGGCTATGGGAAGATAAATAATGGCCTATGACTGTTGTTGCATGTCATTCAGAATGATTCCCAAGTCCCAAAAATGCCCCCATATTACACGTTTTTCCCTCTCCTTGCCCTCAGAGCTTTCAGTGACCACTGCCTCCACATCAATGTTGTAATTACTTCCACTGCTATAATCATATTAAGTCTATAGTAGAATACCAGTGAGTCCACTCTAGTCCCTAGTTCTTTCCCCAGTCCTGAGAATTCTGAAATAGTGATCTCCACCACCTCTAATTGAGAGGGAGCTTCAATCATATACAGCTGATGGAAGGAACTCTCTTGCTTGCATTTTTAGGCCCTCTCATTTCCATGGTATGGTGGTTGTCCATCCTTACCTCTTATTAGTTGTCCTGTCTGAGTCCAATGAACTGTAGAGGAGGGGTTTAGCAACTCCATTGAGGCTCAGGACCTACCTGGGACATGGACAGTTCAAAGATTTAAGTCTCTTAGATGTACACCTACCATCTCCAGCACCAACTCTAGGTTCAAATAGAAGGGACAGATGACTCATGTGTAGGGAAGCCATAACTGAGTCCATCTCTGTCACTCTCAGCAGAACAAATTCCAAAGTAGGGCCTGCTGGCAAGGCACCAATCTCTGGAGATATCTGCCCTGGCCATAGGACCTGGGTGTCTCCAGAGCCCTTGGGAGACCCACTATTTGGGGTAGTACCTACTTTGGCAGTCTATGAGATCCTGCTGAGATGTACATAATTGTTACCTCTAGGATGAAAAACTGATTCACTTTGAAGACTCTTAGCCATAAAAACTCATTTATCTTTACCTTCCCCCCCTTTTATTTGAGGTCTTTTTCTAGTTGCATTGCTAGTTTGTGCTTGGTAGTAAACCTTCAGTGCCAGGGAGGCTCATCACTGGGAGTCATGTCCCAAGCTGGGGAGAAGATAATGCATTTATATGCTGAGTTTGGCTTAGAAAGAGGCCAAATCTGAGCAATAAGGAGGCTCTCAGGAGGTAACTCATAGGCACCCTATAACACTAGGCTAAATTTCAATTTCAAGAGCAAAGGCTCATAAGCATAGTCATCAATATCAAGGGTCTGTCAATGGACCATCCTCCTTCATTAATCATTGCCCTTGTATTTGGAGGATTGTTACTGTTCCATTAGAGAATGTGGTAGATTGGGAATTCAATATTCTTTCAGTTATTGTGTGAATCTCCACCCACTGTGACAATGCCCCATGAACATTTGAACACATTTATATACCTTATATGTATGTCCAGGTGAACTTACTCCCATGTATCCCCCATCACTGACACCCCACACAAATGATCCTCCCCTGTCCCTCTTGTAACCTTTCTATGATCCAAAGCTTCTTCAAAAATGAAGCAAATAAAACAGCCAAATACAATTAATAGGAAAATGAAATAATAATAATAGGTTTAAATATAAGAAATAAAATAAATAAAATCTTAAAAAACTAAAAATGAAATAAAATTTTAAAATTGGGATATTAAAAAATAATGAAAAATATATATTTTAAATTTTTGACTTTTTGCCTTTCATCACTGTAATATCTGTTGTCCTGTATATACAGTGACATTTTCTTCCATTTATTCCCCAGTGTCTTTTTTTATTTTGCTTTCAAAGAAGTTTTAGGTCTCAGTAAAGTCACATGCAGAATACAGGGGACTTCCATATACCCAACATCCTCCCCCTTTTCCCCATTCCCACATTAATACCTTTTTATATGTGGAAGGTACATTTGTTACAACTGATACACAATTAGTGAAACATAGCTACTTACCATGGTCAATGGTTTACATTATGATTTATAGTTTAGACCATACACTTTTATACATTTTGATGATATTTAACATGGCATTTGCCCATCATTGCAAGATCATGAAGAACATTTCCATTGCCAATTAAATACCCCCTGCTCCATCTATTCTATTCCTCCCTCCCTCTCCCCTTGGGGCCCATGGCAATCACCCAGCTTCACTCCTTGGATGACAAGATTCATAGTTACTTGCAACAACACTGAGGTCTTGACACACTGGTTTGCCTTCCTATATTAGGAACCACTCATGCTCTCAAGAGACTCCCACAGCTCTGTTTGAGAGCATTTTAGTCCTCCCCAGGATGGGAGTCCAACTACTTGCCACTCATTATGTGCATTACAACCAATGATACAACAGATTATGACAAAATGATCACTCACACACTCGTTAGAACCCTGTCCCAGGTGTGCTGTGTCCCAAATGCCACCCATCCAACACCATAAACCAGTAACCCTTCCTTGTCAAATTGCCATAAGAACCTTCCCAACTTTGTACTTTCAACCACATATGTACCAATCCAAAGTGTTTACCTGGTCCCTCCTTCAACCCTCCCCCCAGTTCCATGGACCATCCAAACCACCCTCCCCACTCTACTCCCTGTCAAACCTGCACTGCCCAATCCAACAGTATCACCACACTCCTTGCATATCCATTCATTGCCAAACTAAACACTTCCACCTTATCACAGATTTCATCAGTATGGGTATTGGCTCACAACCTTCCCCTTACTATTTCCTGTTTACCTATCTTCCATACAGTAGTTCTCTGAGTCTGCTCAATTTGCCTAATTCATATCAGTGAGGTAATGTAATATTTGTCCTTCAATGCCTGGCTTGCTTATATAAGGTCCCTCAAGATTCATCCATGTTATCCCATATGTTATCACTGTATTTCTTCTTACAGCTGAGTAATATTCCATTGTATGTATGTACCACATTCTGTTTATCCATTCATCTGTTGAAGGGCATTTGGGTTGATTCAAAGTTTTGGAAACAGTGAAAACTGCCACTATGAACATTGGTGTGCATGTGTCTGTTCATGTCCTAGCTTTCAAATCTTCTGAGTTATACCCAGCAGTGGAATTGCTGGATCATATGACAATTCTGTAGTTAGTTTTTTGAGGAACTGCCAAACTGTCCTCCACAATGGCTGGACCATTCTACATTCCCACCAGCAGTGGATGAGGGTTCTCATTCCTCCACATACTCCAACACTTGTAGTCCTCTGTTTTTTTTATAGCTGCCAGTCTAACGGGTGTAAGATGATGATAGCTTATTGTAGTTTTGATTTGCATTTACCTAATAGCTAGTGATGTTGGGCAGCTTTTCATGTGCTTTTTGGCTATTTGTATTTCTTCCTTGGAGAAGTGTCTTTTCAATTTGTTTGTCCATTTTTTAAATGGGTTGTTTGTCTTTTTATTTTTGAGGTCTAGGATTTCTTTTTATATATTTGATATTAGGCTCCTATCAGATACGTGGTTTCCAAATATTTTCTCCCAATGGGTAGACTGCTTTTTAAATTTCTTGATAACCTCCTTTGAGGTGCAAAAATTTTTATTTTGAGGAGATCTCATTTATCTTTTTTGTCTTTCACTGCTCATGCTTTGGGTGTGAAGTTCATGAACTCATTTCTATTACAAGGTCCTATAGATGTTTCCCTACATTATCTTCCAAAGTCTTTATGGTCTTGGCTCTCATATTTAGATATTTGATCCATCTTGACTTGATTTTTGTATAAGGTATGTGATGGTGTTCCTCTCTCATTCTTTTGGATATGGAAATCCAGGTCTCCAAGCACCATTTCTTGAAGAGGCCATTCTCTCACAGTTGAGTGGGCTTGGTCACCTTGTTGAATATCAGATGACTGTATATGCAAGGATCTAGATTAGGACTCTCATTCGATTCCATTGGTCAGTACGTCTATCCTTGTGCCAATACCATGCAGTTTTGACCACTGTAGGTTTGTAGTATGCTTTAAAGTCAGGTAATGTGATTTCTCTGATTTCACTTTTCTATTTCAATATGTTTTTGGCTATTCAGGGGCCCTTGCCTTTCAAAATAAATTGCACTGTTACTTTTTCCAATTCAGTAAAAAAAAATGCTTTGTTGATTTTGATTGGATTGCATTAAATCTGTAGATTACTTTGGGTAGGATAGACATCTTGATGTTTTCTCTTTCTATCAATGAACAGGGAATATTCTTCCATTTAGTTAAATCTTCTTTGATTTCCTTTGAAAATGTTGTGTAGTTTTCTGTGTATAGGTGATTTATACCTTTAGGTAAATTTATTCCTAGGAATTTGATTCTTTTAGTTACTATTGAAAATGGCATTTTTAAAAATTTCTTCCTCAGCTTGCTCATTATTGGTGTACAGAAATGCTCTTGATTTTTGCACATTGATCTTATAATGTGTGACTTTAATGAACTAATTTATAAGTTCTAGAGGCTTTGTTGTAGATTTCTCAGGGCTTTCTATGTATAGGATCATGTCATCTGCAAATAGTGAAATTTTTACTTCTTTTCCAATTTGTATGGTTTTATTTTATTTTATTTTTTTAAACAATGTATTGAAGACTGTTATTCTTATGTGAACATACATAAACTATAAGTGTTCAGTAAACATTGCGAACTTACAAAACAAACATGCATAAC
>JAQZBX010114448.1:0-10017 GCA_029593785.1 Cabassous unicinctus
TTCCCTTGAAGGAAAGAAATTAGCAACAGAAAGCAAAAGTTAAGAAAAGAAAAAGGATAATAGTAATAATAATAGTAAAAGAAGAGGAATCATATAAGACCTAGGAAAATGAGTGGTTAATTCTTGTAAATAGTGTAGAGTAACAGGAATAAAAAAGTGCAGTACCTACAATGAAATGGGAAAGCAAATAGAGAAAAGTATATAGAATGAGTTAAGAGGTCAGAATGATGAGGAGAGAAGGAAAGAGAAAAGAAAGGGCAAAAAAATGGTAATAAAAGAAAGAAAACAGAAAAGATGAGATAGAAATAAATGACAGAAGAATTGAGGAGTAAATAAAGAGATGTGGAATGTTAGAACAACAGAAAGCAGATGGAAAGATGAAGGAAGGAAAAGAGATAGCTTTGGTAGACTAAATCGGTATACTGAGAAAATAGGAAATCAAGGAAGAGGAAACACAGCAAACAAGAAACAAGCAGCAGCACCTAATTCAAGAGAAAAAGTGGGTTGGGGGGGAGAAAGAGGAAAGAAAAACAAGAAAACAAGAACAACAAAAAACCAACCAAACAAGCAAGCAGTCAAACAAAAACCAAGGGAGAATAGCCTTCCCTCTTAGGCCCCTGTGGAGCTTCTCATGCTGCCAGTGTTCATCAATTACCCTGCCACCTTCCCTCTTCAGGTTTTGAAGCAGGTTTTATGGAGTAAACTAAGTTAAATTTTTAAAGAAATTAGCACTTTGGGGTGGGGTGGAAATAAGAGACCCAAGAGAAGCTAATACAAAAGTAATGTTTATGTTTTCCCTGTCCTAAAGTATCAGCTGGATGTTTGATATCTGGGTGGATCACTACTCTAAGAGGAGCTGGGAATCAAACTAGGCACCTTGTATATTCAAGGCAGAAACTCTTCCACTGAGCTTAACTTTCTTGTGGGGTCATTTAGCTCTTCAGAAATCTATCCAGTCACTTTCCCTCTGGCAGGTTTGACTTTTTGCAGTTGGATAAATTCCTGATTAGGAGTTTGTCCCTGCCCCCTTTCTATTCTTATGGCTTTCTCTCCTAGGGCAGCAGGATGCAATAGCCTGTGTGAAGGGATCCTCCCTCACCTCTTCTAGTCAGGTTTAGTTCCCTTTTGAAATTCAAATGGGACCCTGGTGATTGAACTCACTGTAGAAAAATGACTCTCAAACTTCTTCCAGACAAACCTCTCCTCCCAGGGGACCCTAAATAGGCTCTTGGAAGCTTATTAAGTTCTTCCTACTGCCCACCTCCCTTAGGGTAGATGAAATTTTGATAGTTTTCAGCACAGGACTAGTTATTGCCTGATTCTACCCTCTCCCTGGCCAAATTTCTCTATCCCAGGGTGGTTAGGTAAATCAGGCTGCCTCAGCAGATTTGCCTCTCCCTTCTTCCTGGTGTGACCTTCAGTCAGTTAGTATGTTCCTCAAAGCTCAGAGGGTTCCCAGGTGACCAAACTCACAGAAAAGAAACCCTTCTCCACCCTTAGTCAGAACCCTCCCTCTCTTGGAGAACACTCCCTTCCACTGCATGGCTGGCAGTAGTCTGGGCTTGGGGATCACAGCAGCTTTGTCTTGAGAGTGGGGCTTAGCCATCCTGTGTAAGTGCACACTTAAAATGATGTCATCTTCTTTAATTTTCCAACATTCAATGTTATTACTGTAAAGGCAGTTCTTCTTTCACCCATTTTGATCTTTGGGTTGTATCTGTCATATTTTATTTTCACCATTCTTTTGAGACTTTTATTTACTTTTGCTGGTATAATCTTCATTTCTAGACTCTCTTCCAAGCTTCTTTCTGGAGTCTTTTTTTTTTTTTTCAGACTGTAGCACACTCTTCAGTATTTCCTGCAAATCTGGTCTCTTGGGTATAAATTCTCTGTTTCTGTTTATCTGTGAATATTCTAAACTCATCCTCATTTTTGAAAGACAGTCTTGCCAGATATAAGATTCTTGGCTGGATGATTTTCTCTTGCAGTATATTAAATATATCACATTACTCTTTTCTTGTCTCCATGGTTTCTTATGAGAAAATGGCACTTAATCTTACTGGGTAACCCTTATATCTTATGCATTGCTTTTCTCTTGCTGCTCTCAGAATTCTCTTTTTGTCTTTGGCATTTGATATTCTGAAAAGTATGTGTCTCTGAGTTGGTGTATTTAGATTCATTCAGATGGGAGTACTTTGTGCTTCTTGGACACGGATATCTATGTCCATCCATCAACAGGGGTTGGGAAATTTTCTACCATTATTCAAATATTCCTTCTGCCCCTTTTCCCTTCTCTTCTCCTTCTGGGACACCCATGACACATATGTTTGCATGGTTTGCATGTCTCTTGCTGTCATTTAGTTGCCTGAGACCTTGTTCAATCTTTTCCATTCTTTTTTTCACTTGTTCTTTTGTATGTTTGCTTTTGGAGGTCATTTGTTTAAGCTCACCAATCCTTTCTTCTGCCTCCTCAAATCTGATGTTATATGATTCCAATGTATTTTTTATTTCATTTATTGGGCCTTTCATTTCCATAAAGTCTATTTTTCTATGTATGCTTTCACATTCTTCTTTGTGCTCATCCAATGTCTTCTTAATATCCTTAATCTCTTTAGCCAACTCATTGAATTTATTAAGATTTGTTTGAACATCTATTATTAGTTGTCTCAACTCCTTTTTGTCTTCTGGAGGCTTATCTTGTTCCTTTAACTGGGCCATATCTACCTGTTTCTTTGTATGGGTTTTAAATTTTTGTTGGTGTCTTGGCATCTGGCTTACTAGGTATATTTATTCTGGGTGCAGTTTTTCTCTTTAATTTAGGACTTTCTTGCCCTTTCTCCCTTGCTGGTTGTGTTGTAGCAGAAGCTGAGGATGTAGTTAGTGCTGTAAGCTATGGGAGCTCAAGCTGCCTCTATTGCCCCAGGGACCAGTCAAGCTTCTCCCACCTGTCTCCTCAACCAGGGGTAGGGACAGAGCTGCAGCCATGTGTAATAATCTAAATCATGCAGGCCAAAAGCATCTGTAGTTTCCCAGAGAGACTGATGAAACTTCACACTCCTTACTCCCCTGCCTGTGGTGGGGATTGAGCTGCAGGTGTGAGCAGCAAAATGTGCTGTGCAGGTCCAAAATGAAAGCTTGCCCCGGTAGACTTCCAACTATTCAGTCTGTACTACCTGAATGTACCTGCAGTTACCTGGAGAGGCTAGTGCAGGTCCCACCAGCTTCCTCCCTGCCAGAGGTGGGGCTGAAGCCTAAGCTAGGCCTGCTATCCTACCTGGGTGGAAAGAAGACGATCCCTACCATCACTGTGATTTTCAGTCAGCCCAGGTTCCCCTCATGCCAGGGGTGGAGTCAAAATGACAGCTACTGACCTCTTTCTGACTTGGACAAGTTCAAACTTTAGCCATTCTAAGGGTTATATTGTACTTTAGCCAGCCAAATTTACTAATCAGTAGCTGAAGTCAGTGGCCATCCATCTATCCCTTCCTCCCCTGTTTTGCGAAATGGAGCTTCCAACTCCCTCCACACAATAGTTCCTGAGGCGGTTTGTACTGCAGGAGTAGGATGATCACCAGCCTCCATGTCGGGGCCTGTATTTTCCTCAAGAGGGGGCACATGTCTCCCCAGCTTCCTCCCTGCTGGAGGTGAGGCTAGGGCTTAGGCTAGAGCTGCAATGTGTTCCTGATGGAAAGAAGCCAGTGATTTTCAGTCCACCCTGCTTCCCCTCATGCCAGGGGTGGAGTTAAAAATGGTGGCTACCAGCCTCTTTCTGACTTGGACAGGTTCAAACATTAGCTGTTCTTGGGATTATGCTTCAGCCTGCCAAATTTATTAATGAGTAGCTGAAGCTGGTGCCCAACTGTCTCTTTCTGTTCCATTTTTGGGAAGTGGAGCCTCCAATTCCAGCCATGGAATAGATCCCAAGGTGACTTTGTGCTACCAGTGGAGGATGGGCACTGGCCTCTGCAGCATGGAGTGCTCTACTTACATCCTTCTCTGCAGATGTGTAGTCTCCTCCTTCCATTCTTTCAAGGATGTAGCAGGATGCGCTTTTGGTCTCCTGGAGTCCCCAAACAGGTGCTTTATATAGTTCTGGATTACTAACTGCCCTGTAGCACAAGCTTTCTAGGTACTCCTTACTCTGCTGCCATCTTGCTGGTTGTCTCTTGGCAATAATATTTTTACCATTTCTTATTTTAGAATATAAACATTAATGATATAAATTTCTCTATTAATACAGTTTAACTACACCTCAAAAGATATATTTTAACTTAACATGTACTTAGTTTTCTTTTAGTTTTTTACTTTTTATCTTTTAAAGAAGCTTTAGATTACATAAACATTACATAAAAAATATAGAAGTTTCCCATGTACCCCACCCCCTCTTCCCATACTTTTCCACATTAATAATGTCTTTCATTAGTGTGGTATATTTGTTACAATTGATGAACACATATTAAACAATTGTACTAATCATGGACTATAGTTTACATTATACTATACTCTGCTCCTCAAAATTTTATAGGTTATGACAAAATGTATAAAGGGTTGTACCCATCATTGCAATGTCATCCAGGACAATTCCAATGTCCAAAAAATGCCCCCATGTTACACCTATTCTTCCCTCTCCCTTTCCTCAGAACCTCTGGGAGACCTGGCCTTTATATCAATGTTTAAAGTTCTTTCATTGCTGGAATAAAAATGTCTATAATAGAATAATAATATGTCTACTATTTCATTGTTCATTCCCCATTCTTGTGTATTTTGGGATGGTGATGCCCACTCCACCTCTAGTTGAGAGTGGGCTTAGATCTCAGGGGGCAGATTGATAGAACTATCCTGCTTGCAGTTGCAGACACTCTCTGTTGCTTGGGTTGGATGTTGTCCGTCATCTTCTCCTTATTAGTTGTCTGGGCAGTCCAGTGAACTGGAGAGCAGGTGTTGCAACTCTGCTGAGATTCAGCATAATCTCTGGTATCACCTTCTATCTCACTTTGAAATCTCTTAGCCATAAAATCTCATTTGTATTTAATAATTCCCCCGTTTGATCAATGTCTTATTCTAGATGTGTTGTACTTAGTTTTAAAAAATAAAATTGCCTTTACTGAGAAGTTGTGAGTTTTAGGAGTTCAACTTTGTCAAAAAATATTGTTGCTGATGTTTAAATGTCTTTTATGGCTACACAGTATATATTTTTAAGTTATGATACAATATTTATAATGTGTAGAAAAAATAATGAAATATAAATTGTTCATGTAAGATTAATATATAAGTAATACTGAGGAAATATTGTTTTGGGAAATATATTTCAATCAAGGTTCTATCTGAGTTAAGATTTAAGTAGTATCAGTTTCTTCCACTGCTGGGAGACAATTCAAACTGTCTTTGAAAAGGAAAAACGCCCTTATCTCTGCTTTTATCATTTATTTCTTTGACATGGAAAAACTATGTTACAAAATGTTTGGTTATTGTCCTCTTGGTGGACTTTTCCATTTCTTCAAATTTGGGGCATTATAAATACAGATATTATGAATATCCATGTACAACTTCTTTTTCGAAAGATGTGTTTTCATTTCCCTTGATGAATGCATGTGAGTAGAAAAGCTTAGTCATATGGTAGGTGTATGTGAAATTCTTTTTAAAAAGATATTGAGGTATATTTTACATGGCATAAAATTCATAAAATTAAACAATTTTTGGTAAATGTACAGAGTTGTGCAACCCTCACCATGATCCAATTTTAGAACTGTTCCATTACCCCCAATTTTTCATTTTCTAATTTACTCCATCAGCTGCATTTGACAGTCACCTCATTGAAAGGCTTCCATCAGGTTCATTACTCTCTCCTTCTTGTTGGTTATTTATCTGCCTCTTTGCTGAGTTCATGATTTCCTCAAAGCCTTCAGCATAAGTGTTTCCCACAGGGCTCAGTCCTTGGACTCCTTTCCTTCTTCAACACTATTTTCCCCGGTTGGAGTGTCTTGGCTTAAACACTGTTGGAGCATCTTGGCTTAAACACTGCCTATACTGGCAGGACTACTTTATTTACCCACTGCAATCCTTTCTTGGCAGTACTGGTATGATACACATACCACTGTTTCATGACATTTCCATGTGGATGTCTAACATGCCAACATGGAACTCTGGGCATTTCCCACGGACCTGCTTCTCCTCTGGCTCCTGCTTTCCCTCCACCCCACATCCATCCCATCTGCTTATTCTATGCCCCATCATCAGAACAAGTCCACATCTCTCCCTTCTCTTTGCCTCCACCTTTTATCCTTGCTTAGCCCTGCCTATGACAGGATGACAGTGGTTTCCTCCTTCTCATTCTCCCTCTTTCCCTTACATTTGCTTAAATGCATAGGAAAATTGTATTTTGCTGTTGTTTGCAGAGTTCTAAATATTGTGTATTAAGTAAAATTTATTATTCACAGTGATCAAATATTCAATATCTATACTTACATAGTCTCTGCTTATTTTATCAATTGCTAAGAGTTATTAAAAAAAAAATCCCCAAGTCTATGACATATTTTGCTTCTGCCACTTTTCAAAAGCTGTTCTATTAGTTGTGTATGCATATTTAAATACTTTCCTGGGAATTCAAACTATTTTATCATTATGATAGGACATTCACTATCTAGTATTTTCCTTAGTATCTCTTTTCTTTGATATTGACCCAGTGAAGTAAAATTTACTATTTTTAAAGTTTTACATGGTATATTGTTTTCCACCTTTTACTGCCAACTTTGCTGCATGTCATAGATCAATTTCCTATACCATGTACTTCTTTTCAAACCCACAGGGCAGTTTTGATTGTTTAAGATGAACATTTATATACATTATCATTACTGTCAAATATATTTAAATTTAATTCATAAAATTCAGTATAATTACTTACTTAAATCTGCCTTCTTTTCATATGCTAGTTGTGCTTTCTTTTCTATGTTCTTTTTTCTTTTGGACTGCTTGTTTTTGGTCAATTTTTCTCTTCCATTTATTTGGATGAGAAGCACTACTTTAATATACTTTTGGAGATTCCCTGGCAAATTTTAACATTTTTGCTTGCCTTATCAAAGCTGAATTTTTCTTTTTTGACTTCACAAATAATGTATTTTTAAAATACGTTTGATCCATTTATTCATCTTATGAAATATATTATTTTATGGTGTATTTTAATACTTTATTGATGTTCTAGCTCTTAGATGTCATCATTATTAGTTTCTAAATTCAACAATCATATATATATATATATATATATATACACACACACACACACATATATATATATGTTCAATTAACAATCCCTTCTGCATTTTGAACCATCTGGAATCATTTTCACTCTTCTGGAAAAATATCCTTTCACATTTCTTTTAAAATTTGTTGCTGCTAACAAGCTTTCTCCATTTTCACTTGCCTGGAAAAGTGTTTATTTCTCCTATCTTGGTTAACTTCTTTTCCAGTGTAAAATTCTACTATGACAGTTACTTTATCATAGCAATGTAAAGATCTAATAATGCCTTCTGTCTTCTGTTGTGGTTGGTAGTCAGCTCTTCATTTATTACTACTTTATTGCTTATATCTTTATTTTTCAGATGCTTTTACATTTTTTTTCAAGTAGTGAAATAATATGTCTAAGTGTGCATATATTTTGATTTTTCCTTCTAGGTTTTATAGAATTACTTTAGTCTATGAATTGTTCTTAACAATTTTTGACAATTGTTAGACATTATCTCTTTAAATGATGCCTCTGCCTTAGTCTACCTCTAGTCTCCTACTAGCATTGCCACCTAAATATATGTTATAACTTCTGATTATATGCTCTATCATTCCAACATTCTTTCACTCTCTTCTATATTTTCCATTGTTTTCTCAGGTTTCAATTTTTATATTTGTCAAGGCTTATTCTTCTCTTCATAATTTTATCTTCTGATATATTTAATCAATTTTTCCTATTCTTTGACTTCTTCATTATTCAATTGTATATTTCAGTTCTTTAGCTTTTGCATATATATAATATATTACATACATATATTTAATCATCTGTGTCACGTTTTAAACTCTCCAGTTCCCTGTCAAGTTTTCTAATTCTATCTTTTAGGTCTTTCAAAATAATAAGTACAGATACATTGCATTCTCTAATATGCATACATCTAGAGATCCCAAGGTATGATTTTGTTGCTTCTCACTCATATTGTCTACTTTCATTTTTTACCTGGTTATTTTTTATTATATGTTAAACATTGTATTTCAAAACTGTATAAATAATGTGATGCCTTCACAAGGAACATTAGTTTGCTTCTTTTGGGCTCTGTGGACATCATCAGTCCACGACCAAGTTCATCCAATTGGAAGACTTGAGGTTTTAAGGACTATATTACATTTTTTAATGCATATACCCAGAGAGCAGTCATTTAGGGGCCCCCAAAAAGCAGTGAAGGGATAACAAATTTTGGTCTTGTTGATCCTAGACTTTGGCATTTGTATCAAAAAGGACTTAATGTTATCAAATGCAATCCTCAGCCTCTCTTTTTTCTTTTTAAATAGACCAAAACAGGGCATAAGCAACCCTGAGTACTGATTTGTATTTCTGTATTTCTATATTTTTCTAGACCTTGGCCCAGTAATCCCACACTTTCTCAAAGAAAAACAAACAGCATGCTTATGTGGAAATGAATATGAGAATATTCTGTTATGAAAAATAAAAAAAAGATATAATACTAATACAGGGTGTTAATAATTGGGTTAGTTGGGGGGAATTACACCAAATGTAGAATATAGACTACAGTTAGTTGTAGCATTTTTATGATACTCTTCATCAATTGTAACAAGCATTCTACAACTTTACAAGTTGTAAGGTTATAAGGTGATGAATGGGAGCCCTGTAGGTTATACATAATTGTTTTGTAATTTCATGACTTTTGATATACCCTTTTTCTTTATGTATATAAATTCATGCATGAATGCTAGTCTTCAAAAGTTGTTTAAATGAAAAAAGGTTAAAATGGAAATTTTTGTTCATATATTAAACATGATAAAAATTTTAAAATGTCTAAAATTTCAACTAGAACACCTCACCAGAGAAAATATACAAATGGATAACAGATATACTAAAAGTTACTCAACCTAACTTAAGCCAAAACCAGACCCGGAGCCCTAACTCTTGTCAATTCAAAGAAGGCTGAGAGAGGTGAGGAGTCTGTAGAAGAAAAGTTTGAAATTGACAGAAACTATTTCATGAAGTTGAAGGAAAGAAACTGTGTTCAAAATATAAAAGTGCAATGCAGAGCAGCTAGTGATGATGTAGAAACTGCACCAATTTACCCAGAAGATCTAGCTAAGGAAACCGATGAATGTAGACAAAATAATCTATTGGAAGAAGTTGCTATCTAGGATTTTCATAGCTAGGCTGACTCTCTTGTTAGGAGCTAATGCAGCTGATGGCTTTAAGTTGAAGCTAGTGCTCATTTACTGTTCTCAAATCCATAAGGCCCTTAAGAATTATGCTAACTCTACACTGCCAGTGCTCTATCAGTGAAATAGCCTGGATGACAGAACATCTGTTTAAAGATGGTTTACTGAATATTTTAAGCCCAGTGTGGAGAATTACTGCTCAGAAAAAAGATTTCTTTCTAAATATTACTACTCATTGACAATGCACCCAGTCACCCAAAGGCTCTGTTGGAGATGTACAATAAGATTAATATTGTTTTCATGCCTCATAACACAACATCCATTATGAAGCTCATGGAACAAGAAATAATTTCAACTTTCAAGTCTTACTATATAAGAAATATATTTTGAAAGGTAATAGCTGCCATATATAGTAATTCTTCTGATGGATCTGGGCCAAGTCAATTGAATACCTTCTGAATAGAATTCACCATTCTAGATGTCATTAAGAACATTCATGATTCATGGGAGGAGGTCATATTATCAACATTTACAGGAGTTTGGATGAAGTTAATTCCAAACCTCATGCATGATTATGAGGGTTTCAAGACTGCAGTGGAGGAA
>JAQZBX010114449.1:0-10019 GCA_029593785.1 Cabassous unicinctus
ATTCTCAGCCTCCACCATCTGACCTGACCTTCTGTTCCCAAATCTCTGGCCCAGCCCAACAGGATTCCTCCCTGCCCTTCCCTCTCCACCTCAGGGCCTGTGCTCAGGAGTGCTCCCCCTGGGCCGGGATGCTGTGTCCTCCCCTCTTCCCAGCCTAGAAGACCTTCACTGTTGCCTCCACCCCAAACTACTTCCTCCCCTCTTAACTCCCATGGCCTGAGTCAGACAATTTATTCCGTGGATGTGTGCCCCCTTAGGCTGGTCACTAGCTGGTTTCTCTGCTTCTGGGGCCAGGGAGCAGGTCAGGGTTTTCCCTCCACTGCACAATATATCATGGTCAATAAACCCGTGACTTACGATAGAGGGACTCGCTAGCGGAGAGCTGGGTCCAACCCCTTGCTCACCACCTGCGCTGGGCCTTCCCTCGCTTGAGATGTGCGGCTTGCCCGTGAGATGGTCACCTGCGGCAGAGCCTTTCTGGGTCACACGTCCTCAGTGCAGGGCAGTGGGCCCTGTAATGCTGGAAGCAAACTGCTATTTCTTGAGTGCCACAGGGAAATATTACTATCCTCAATTTTACAGACGAGAGAGCTGGCTCAGAGAGAAAGGTGGGGCAGTGTGCCCGTGGGACGTGAACCGAGGCCCACTGAGCCCATGGCCTCTGCCTCATGCCATCCTGATCTCGGAGCTGCTCCAACAACAGAAGGGAGAAGAGTGGACTAGCAATGGGGTAAAGGAAGCTGGAAGCTAAGGGGGAAGGACTGGCCATAAACTGGAGACCTCCCTCTCTTTCCTCCCTGTCTCTTCAGTGCTCCTCAAGGCAATGACACCTTCTTGGCAGCATTTACTACCTCTCCTGAGCCAGAGAGAGCAGCGCTGTACCACCAAACCGGGTGGGTAGGAAGAAGGCCTAACAATCTCTGCTTTAGCAGGGAGGGTATGGGCCACTCACAGAGGACTCCAGAGGACTCTGGGCACAACCAGAAAGCAAAGGCTTAATGTCACCCTGCGCAGCTGTAATCCTTTGGCTCCACAGGCAGGCTGGTAGGCTTGGGCCAGTCCTGTGGCACACAGCACAGTTGTGATACTGACAGTTAAGAGCCAAGCCAGGACTTGTCTTTCTCACCCGATCCCAGCATCCCTCTAAGGCCCCCTGGGGCCCAGTACAGGGCCTGGATTCTCCAGACATACTGACGGCCCAAAGCAGGAGATGCTGCAGAGGCATCCCCTAGGATCCCCAACGAGTTCATGCTGCTCCCCAAAGCCTGGGCCTACTCCTTGGAAGACAAGGACCTACCCAAGGGGATGTAGCTTCTGAGACAAAGCCATGCAATCACCAAAATGGCATTTGGCTTGGAAAAGAAGGGCAGACCCCAGATTACATTTGCCACTCTTTTTGTTCCCCAAGAGAAGTGCCTCAGAGGGGATGGAGTATGCCAAGTATCAGCACAGAACAGGGCACAGCCTGTGAGAACAGTGCACAGTTCCTGTCACCATCGTCGTGGCTGATCCTGATTTCCTGGCCGGCCAGCCCCACCTCCCATGGCCAGGTGAGGAAGCATCTTTTCAGAAATTCAAGGTATACTGAAGCTGCAAGGCCCTTAATCCAGCCCAGCCCCTGGTTTCCACAGCAGGACACTGGAGCTTCTGAGAGAGGACGGGAGCTGAAGGCAAAGCTGGACCTGCAGCCAGATGTGGTTGGGGCGAGAAGGGCTGAGCAACGTCCCTGCACCCTCTGACAATGTCCCTGCACCCTCTGACAGCAGGACGAGCCCAGTGCCTCACCAGAGAATCTCTCAGAAGACCCAGCCTTGGCAGGGAGCCAGGGCAGGAGGCTGCTCCAAGAAGACGCTGGCTCCGAGCCAACATGCATCCCAGAAGTTCCAGCTTGCAGAGAGCAGCAGAGGCTGAGGGGAGGAGGGCCAGCCAGGAGAGGGGCGCCAACGAGGAGCCCCTGGGCCGGAGGGAACCTGCTTCGAGTGGGTTTGGCACAAACCTGGGAAGCACGGCTGGCACCCCATGCCTATGGTTTCCGTACATCCGGGAAACTATGAGATCACTGCCAGGACAAGGATGCGGTGGGGTAAGTGTCCCGCTCTCAAGACAGGCCTGCCATCTACAGCTGTGCCCATAAAAACGCCACTGGGGCAGCGCTAAGCCTTCGTCCCCCAGCTTACAGGCTGAAAACGTGACGCCTGCGGATTCAGGTCCTGGCTTTTGCCTCCAAGCCTGAGCTGTGGACCCCATTTAGAGGGCTGTCTGTGGCACCCCTGTAAGCCCCCAAAGGCCTGGGGTTCCCCCACCTGCAGCTCAGTGACCAGAGCAGCCTTAAGTGTCCGAGCAGCAGGGCTGGGAGAGCTCTTGATCGCCTAGAACCGAGACCAGCACAAATAGAGCCTGAGCCCAACAGAAACACCGTGAGTAGCATGTATAATTTTAAATTTTCTAGTAGCCACATGAAAAAGTAAGGGGGAACGGGTAGAACTAACTGTAAGAATATCTTTTAGTTACCCCAATACTATCATTTCAACGTATCGCATGAACCCCATTCCATGAGACTTACGGATGAAGAGGTGGCCCAAGTGTGTGAGAAGAGGAAACCGGGGTAGAAAGGGGAGCCCCAAACTCCATCCTTATGCCTGGCCCACCAGCCTTGCCTTCCAGCCTCCAGAAAAATACTCGCGGAGTATGGCACGAAATAGATCATTTTATGATCAATCAAATTCACAGAGGCTGCAACAGAAACCCGAGAAGGGCAGAAATGGATATACTTGACATTACAAGGCTAAGGAACAAAGAAAGGCTCAGGAGGGCGGTTCTGGGAGACTGCCGCGCCGCACACAAGTCTCAGCACGGACCTCTGTTTATGCCGCCCGGGGATCGGGACCACCTGGCTCCCGCGGGCTGTAAATACCCATGCCCCAGCACCGGGTCTGGGGAATTTTCTGCCACGTCTCCCTGGAGGAATTACCCACAAAAGCTCCTCTCTCCTTCAGAAGGCAAGAACAAGTCGTGCATTTACCCAGCGCGTCTAGTCTTCTTACTCCGAGTCGCCATGCCAACACACAGTCATAATTACCGAGGAGCGCGTCAATAGTGGCAGCATTGACAAAGACACTGCATCAGGGCCTGTGAGCTAAGCAAGGTCAGGCTCCTCGCAGCCCCCCAGCTTCCTGCCCACTTCCTTTATTCCACTCTGAGCCATCTCTTTCCCTTCATTCTTTCTCTCCCACCCAGATGGTCTCTGATTATATTTTCTCTGCAGAGAAAGGCACCACAGCTCCGCGTATAAAACACTTTTATAGCAATTAGGAGACAGGTTCTCCTTTGAGTCCCAATTTTAAGTTGTGGGAAAAGTCACTTGAACATCCAGGCCTCAGTTATTTTGCTGTGAATGGAGAGAATATTTTGGACATTGCCTATTCAGCAAGTGGTTGCCTGCATTTAATTTGCCCTCTAAATTCAGGGGCTGACGTGTGTCTAGTTGACTCTGAGCTCTTCTTTATGATCAGCACCAGCGGTACCAGAAGCTCAGGGAAACAAAAGAAGGTTCAGCTCAGAGAGGGACTGGTTCTAATACCCCAAGAACAGCAGGGCCTGTATCTCCCCCCCAGGAAGGAGAGAGAGCTCAGAAAGGGAGCCAGGAACAGCTGAATGGTGGGCTCTATCAGATTATAAAAAGATGAGTGGGATGGATGAGAACTATCTGGCTAAGTGACAAGCATCCTGAGGCCCCCAGTGAGAGACAGGACATGCACCCATTTGAAATGAGGGGTCAGAAAAAGGCAGCAGACAGCCATCACCCGAGCCCTACACAACAGCGCCCCAATTTCAAAACACCCAGTGCACCAACATCTGAACTTACAAAGGAGATAAATTGGAGGCTGATGATTAGCATCACAAAATGATTATTCCCTTTGTAAAAGGCTTCACTGCAGGACTGCTTTAAATAGTGCATTTAAACCATGATCTGATTTGCTAAATTCGATTTATACACATCTACTGCCTAAGCTGGCGTGCGGCTGTATTTACATGTCTCCCCCTGGCACGGAGGAGGGGAGAGGCCAGCCATTATTTGGGGCCTTTAATCCTTACAGACAGTAACTAATCTGGGGAGCTGAACCCTGTTTTTCTTCCACAGCTGGGGCTTTAGCTGCAAACTGGCCTCAGCTCTCCACCCTGCTCTGCACGGGCAGATCCTGCCCAAAGATGACTGTCGGGATGTGGCTGGGATCTGCTGGAGCCTTTCTAGCTATAGGGGCTCCTCACCAAGAGGCAGAACCCCCCGCCCCCAGGGACAGCACCCTTTCGGTACAAATCTCCAGAGTATCTGGTCTGTGGCAGGGTCTCTAAATTTATTCAGCACCTCCTGGAATCACTGTCAGGGGTTCAAAGGCTATGGTTTGGGAGTCATGGAAATTTACTTATCTGAGCCACATTCTGGGACTTGTACTGAAGCCACAGGAAACAAACCTGGGCAGGCACAGAAAGGCTGGCTCTCCACCCCACGAAGAAAACAAAAGAATGGGTCCACCAGGTATAACGGCAGCTGTGCAGGTGCAGTAGGAAATCCTCTTTAGTTCACCTAAGGGGACTCGCAGATCTTAAGGAGAGCAGGGACCACTGCCCAAAGGAGAAACACACTACCCAGCTGCACCTTTGCCAAAAGAGAGCAGTCTGGGGAGCTAATGGGCTCAGGAGGCCAACATTGAAAAAAAGACGAAGTCACCCCACACAACCGCGGCCAGGGCCTCCTCTTCCATCACCATGCCCGTCTCCTCAATACCAGAGGTTTAGCCTTGAAGACAGGGCCGCTCGTTTATCACATTTACAGATACCCACGATGATATGCCCAGCCCGGCAAGAGGAACTGGGCACATCCAGGTCTGAGGTATTTAAGAATGGGGGATGGAGGGGTTCCCTAGGCCACAATTAAACCATATTTCTGTTGAGAAGCCCACAAAAGCCTGGGCATGACAGGATGGGAGGGGTCCCAGTCCTTGCTCTTTTAGCTAACTTTGTGAATTTGGGAAAAATCACTTACCCTCTCTGGGCCTGGCTCTTCATCTTTGATATGAGGCAGTTGACCTACATACTCACTCGGCTTTAAATATTTTCTATAAATCTGACACAAGAAATACATTCAACCCTCCAAAAATCCTGACAAGCTTCCCATTTTGAACAAGGTTATAAAATAAACCACCATGTTTTCTTCTTTGTTTTGGCTGCCAGGAAGCTCAGAACAAACACAATATTCGATCATAACATCTATTTTAGGCCTGGGCTTTAGGCTAGGAGTTGAGTGGGAGTGAGTATGTGGATGGGTGACAGAGAGCCCTCATAGGTGAGACAGGACAGTGTGAGAATGGGTGCTTGGATTCAGGAAGGTCTGAGGGTAAGTTCTTGGCCCTTGTTTGATGGGTGAGGCCACAATGAAGAATGTGTGTCTGTGTGTGTATGTCTCTGCAGAGCCTGTGGTTAAGAACTCAGGCTTTGGGGCAGACAGCCCTGAGTCCCAGTCCTGGCTCTGCCACATCCTTGCTGTGGCCAAAGTCGCAGAGGGAGTCATCACCCTACTTGTCAAGGTGAGGCCCAATGCAGGCATGCGTGTGAAGCACCTAGCACTGGGCCTGGGACAAAGTGGGCACTCAGCACAAACTGGCAATACTGGAGTTTCTAGGTCACGCTGTATAAATGCACGTGCGTGGCACCTGCCTTAGGGCAGCGGTGGGGCAGCTAGAACAACAGCGACAGTGCTTACTCACCCCGGTGAGTGGGGGCAAAGGGGGCAGCGGTGACTGAGGTGATGGTGGGTCTGGCCAAAGGGCTGTGACCCTTAAGCCAAGGCCGGGAGGGATGGGCGCGAGGACCGCCGCCTTCTCCGCATCTGACCGGCAGGCGCCGCGGGGAGAGGGAATGGAGCCTCCTGGCGTTCTCGGCCCCAAGCACGCCGGGGCCTCGCTGGCCCTGCGCTCGCGCCACCACCCGCGGCTAACCTTGCTCCGGGACCACAGCCTGCTCGCGCCGCGGGCCTCGAGGTTTCAAAAAAAGGCGGGCGTTAGCCGCGCTCCTGACCCGCCTCGGACATAAAGAGCGCGAAGAGCGCACAGGTCCGGATTCCCGACGAAGGTCATTGTTCGCGTCTCAGGCCGGGCCTCGCCCGCCCTGGGCCCGGGAGGCCGTCTCCGCCCCAGCCTGGGGCCGGCGGCCGAGCGAGGCGGCCACGGACCGCCGCCCCTTTCGCGCCAGCGCCGGGGACGCGGGCCACCGCGACGGAGGGTCCGGGAGGGAGGCGGGAAGGGGGACGCGGCCGCGCGCTCGCCGGGCCTCGCGTGGTAATCAGGGCCCCGAGGGCCCGCCCGGAGCGAGCGGCCGCACGGAAGCCGCCAGGCCCCGCGCACTCGACGCGCGTCCCGCCCCCGTGGGCCGCGCTGCGGGGAGAGCTCGAGGAGGGGCTCGGCGGGCCCGGCGACGGCGCGACCTACCTCGTGCCCACGCAGCCATCTTGCAACCGCAACCCGTTCCTCTCAAAATGGCCTCCCGGCTCCGCAGCGCGTCCCGCCCGAGCCGTGGCGCAGCGCACGGGGCAGTGGTCGCGGGGCTGCCGGCCCCGGGCGTCCCAAGCGCACGGCGCGCGGCGGCCTCCCGGCCCGAAGCCAGCGCTGGGCTGTGGACCCTTCTGGTCCCGAAGGCCGCAGGCCCGGGCCTGGTGTGGACAGGAAGTGAACGCTTTAAGCCTATTCTTTCCCGGCCGGGGCTCGCGTACACCGCGGCTCCACAGTCGGGGCCGGTTGCCCCATTTTCAGGAGCCGGTTAAGTGGGACGCGCGGGCCCAGGCCCTGAGTCCCTCAGAGGCCACCCCGATCCAGGGTAGGGCCGAAAGCAGCCGCCAAGCCTAGGTGGAGGGTGAAGGCGACTCCGCCCTCGGCTTCTGAGAAACGCCTTAGGGGAGAGCCTGGGTGGCCCAGCAGCAGCCTCGGAAGCCAGAAGCGAGAGCCACCGTGCACTGTGCGCCTACTGCGTGCTCCACGCCGTGCTCGGCCGAATGAGTCCACGGAGGTATATTGTTAACCCCACTTCACAGATTGGGGGTGGGGATGACACTGGTTCTCGGCCTAGGGAAGAGGGAGTCGCCCTTCTGGTGATCTAGTTGTGATCCTGGAGTCTCCCAACCCCCTGCCTGCGGACCGACCTTTTGAGACACCTCCGGGCAGAGTGGGTGCGTGCAGCCAGCTCCTCGTCCCACACCCAGGCTCCGAATACTTACCTCCTACGGCGCCCCTCCTACGAGCCGGGGCCGCCGGCGAGTTAGTGCCCGCGAAGAAGGCACCGAGCGCGGGCGGGAGTCGCGCCGAGGAGGGTGGTGCCTGCGGGGGAGTAACTGTAAAACAGAGCGGAGACATCAGGCGCCCCCCACGCCGCCGGGAAGCGCGCCTAGGGCCGCTGCAAGGTGATCCCGTGGTCCCGTGGCGGTGTGGGCGGGGCGCCGCGGCCTTCAGGTCACGACCACAGCCCGGGGAGGCTGCTTTGCCCTCCGGGGGAGTCAGCCCCGCCGCCCGGGACACAGGAGGGAAAACAGGTGGTGGCGGAGGGGCGAGGGGGACTCCCGCCTGGCCGGGACCTCACCGGCCAGCGGAACAGGCGTCCAGCCACCCATATTGAGCTGCTGGATCGGGCCCCAGCACCCTGGTTCCGGCTCACTCGCCCGAGCGACCCTCCCCTAGCTCTAAGCCCGAGCTCGGCAAGGTGGGGCACCTGGATGCGCCCGGAACCCGTTGCTTCGCAGAGAACCCGCCCGCGACCACCTCGGGATGATTGTGGTTCCACTGGACAGCGCCGCTCGGGAGTGCTGCGACTCAGAGCCTGCCTGAACCTGTATCCCAGGCCATTTTTCCGGGAGCGCCGAATCCAGAAAAGCCCATACCCTTAGTTAACATCCGCCTCGTAGCGGCGCCAAGTCAACCCTGATGCTTCTTCAAGTATCTAAAGATTTGTCCCCCACCCCAGACCCGCATGCTCAGAACTTTCTGCTGGTCACCCCCACGCCGTCCCACTTCCCTCCCTGGGCGCTTCTCAGGGTCCTGGTTCATCTCAAAGTGTGGAGCCCAGCGGGCATGGTCCTCACCGGGGAGGAAGACAGCGGGTCCTTCCTTCCATGAGACTGCACTGGTGCTTTCACTCGTCTACAGCGGGTTGAGTTTTGATCTTCAGATCCAGACATATGCACTACCTGCCCCAGCTTGGAGAAAGAGCTACCCTTTGCTCAGCGCCCACTGCATGCAAGGCACTTGTCTATTTTACTTAATTCTCACATGACCCCTGGAAGTGCTGGTATTATTGTCCCCATTTTACAGATGGGGAAGTAGAAGCCTGGAGAGGTGGTGTGACTTGTCGAGGATACACTGAGTTGTAAAGACCAAAGCATTCAGAACCCCCTGCCCGACAGGCTAGGACATACCCCCAGCCCTTAGCTGCTGTCCCTGCTGGAATTGGGTTGCTGGTTTGTTAATCCAGCCCAGGGCAGTTGGGGGTCTCCCACCCTAGCGCCTCAGATCAGGAACTGTTAACTGCTAGTACGAGAGGCCACAGAGGCGACCCTCCTGCCCTCCAGTTTTGGGAGAGGCAGGTGGAGAAATTTTTCTCCAGCCTTTCTGGGCACACCGGAGACGTTTCCATCTCTCTTTACTCTGGTCCCAGGGCGTTGGGGGAAACTGATGAAACCTCATACCAGCCAATAATCCACTCCTGATTTTTAAAATCCAAGTCTGCTCAATCCAGGAAGCAGGTGACCTGTGTTTTTATCAGGATAATTCCAAGCAGGAGAGAATGAGATGCCTGGGTACAACCCCAGTGATGACGTGAAGGAATCAGGAGCTGGGAAGGAGAGCTTTGCAAGGAAACGCCCGTCTCTCTGGTTCCCTGCAAGGAATTTCATCCTGACTGCGAGGCTCTTAGCTCTCCCAACCTCCAGGCTGAGAGGTGCTTTCTCTTTAAATGACGTTAATGTGACGTTAATCTTTCTTTTTTTTTTTTCAATGAAACCTTTATAAGACACAGCCTCCATTTAAAAAATTATGTACATTGGACCCTAGGTGAAAGAAGAAAAAGAAAAATGAAGGGAAAAAATGTTTGGGCTTTTTCAGAAGAGGGCCAGAGAGTGGGAAGACAGCCCCTTCCCCCAGACTGCCTGTAACCGCAGAGCTGACACCCGTAGGTTGAGATGGGGGGGTGGTACAGCCAGCCTGGGGAGGCAGCAGGAATGGGGGGGGGGTCATAGGATGGGGGCGGGGCAAAGGTCTGAAGCCACACTCTTCAGAGGGCAGAAGAGAGAGGTCTTTTTCCAAATAAATCCAAGTTGAAGGGTAAGCACAGCTTCCCCGGGAGGGTGGCCATGGTGCCCAAACCACCTCCCAACCCATCCCCACCCAGTCCATCTCCACCCCAACAGGAGAGAGAAGGCCTGAGGAATGTCACCCTGTGCAGAAGAGAACAGTGACACAAAGAGCCAGGGTTTGACCAGAGACGGAGGCAGGCAGCTCCACTCACAACAGCCCCCCTCCCTGTTCATAGAGGGAACAAAACTAGATTGCAAGCCGAGGCTGGGGGTGAGGCTGACCAGTGGGGGCCTGCACAGATGGAAACAGAAAGGAAGTTCTAATTAGCACGGAGCCGTCACCTTCCATTAATAGCTCACCACCCAGCTCCTCCCGGATGCCTCCGAAAGCAGCCAAGTTGGAATGTGTAAGGCTCACCTGTCCCTGGCTCATTAACAGAGCTTGGGTGAGAACGAGGCTGTCCTGGAGGAAGATCTGCCCAAGCCAGGGCCCCCACCCCCCACACCAAATTTAATTACGGGTCAGATTTCTGGGCCCACCCAAGAGGAGGGGAAAGTGCTTAATGCAGGTCCAATGCCACTGTACCCAGCAATCTTCTGGCGCACACTCAGCCAGGCCTCCAAAGACACTGTTCCCTCCAGACTCGAAATAAATTCTTGAAAAGAAAGAAAAAGGTCTTGATGT
>JAQZBX010114450.1:0-10017 GCA_029593785.1 Cabassous unicinctus
TATACCATTAGCTGGAAAGATTGCTCACTCAACCCAATACAACAGATGGAGAAGATGATGATGGAGGAGCAAAGGAACTCCCTGACACAAGCATGCTGTAACATTACCCAAACTCAGGGAGTAACTTGGGGAAGTCTTAAACAATTAAACCTTAAAGATTCATTAGTATGCTTATTACTTTCATTATTTCAGCCATTATCATAGCTGCCACCATGGCAGTCGCCTTAACAGAATCTGTTCAAACTGTTCATTCTGTTAATCTAATCATGACCAATGTCACCAATGAACTTTAAACTCAAACTCATATTGATAATAATATTCTTACCAAACTTGATGCTTTAGAAGCCTATCCTCTGGATAGGTGAAAAACAACAAGCTCTGCTTACTAAACAAGATTTGCAGTGTGACTGGGAACATGTTAAAATTTGTGTCACCCCTTTGCTTTGAAATAGCTCACAACTTTCTTGGGAACAAGTTAAAACTCACCTTCAAGGAGCCTTCTCCTCCCATTTACAGGGAGAAATACTGGCTCTCCAGTAATGCCTGGAACATCAACTATCTCAAATACAACTTCTTGCTCAGCAAAAGTGTTTCAAACACTTAAAGATAATTTAGAGTGTTTAAATCCCTCAAATTGGTTTCATGGCCTAAACATATGAATCTGGACAGTATATCTCATCAGAATTATCATGCTTCTTGTTTTATTATCATTTCTTAGGTTAATCTGACAGGTGCTTTCTCGAGCTCATCATGTTGAACAGAAAATCATCCATCTGGCTGCTGCTTCATCTCTCTCATCTCCCACATCTGGAAATCAAGAGCAAAGAAACAAAAGGGAGGGAGACTTGGGGGCCCTTTGGTTAAAACAATTTTGAATTAATTTTTCACTCGAAGGTCTCCTTTCCATCCTTCTCAACTGCTTACCTGTTTGCCTGACCCTATGACCCCTTTTTCTTTTTGCACATAATTTTTCTGGTTTCCCCCCTTCCCATTGTTCCTATCATAACCTGGAGGTGTCCTGTACACGTCCAACTCATAATGTTGCCTTGTGCCACAGTTCTGGCTTCCCTAGGTTGAGTAGGCATTCTAAGAGCTGGTGTTGAACAGTCTGTCTCCTGCCCAATGCTGGGCCCTCTTTGTATTAGAAACCTGGGTTCCCAAAATGAGTGATCAGAGCTGGGCCTCACCTAAGGGCAAGGAAGTCCCAAGGCTGGTGCTGGGTGTGGAAGCCATGGAGGCATAAACTGTCAAAAACACTTCACCCTGTTTGGCCTTGGAGGATGGCTGGTAGCCAGAGATGGGTAAGATTCCTCAGGGAAGGAAAAACCTAAGACAGGCACAGCCACAGAGGGGCCATCAGGAGAGAATTTGAGGGCCTACAGAGGTAGGACACTGGCCCTCATCCCTCCCAAGGGAGGTGTCCTGCCACCATGGCTATTTTGTTTCCGACACTCAGCTCAGTTTGGAACCCAGACAGCAGACAGAAACCTGGCCTTGCTTTTATATCAAAATTTGTCTCCCATTTATTTACTTTGAACTATCGGGAAGAGGGCAGATTTTATAATGGGCTGTTTCAGGATACTTTTTCCTCTTCATTTTCTTCTCATTTAAGCAGAAAAGTGGCAGATGTGAGAACCCTCTGATCTTTACACCTAAAAAATAGCTTGGAGGCCTGTTTTCTCTGCTCACACAGAGAGCTCACCACTCTTGTTTATCCTATCTCCCTTATCTCCTACCTTATCTCCTAAGTATATAACTAAATGTTTCTGTAATCCTGGTTGCCCATTATCAGCCTGGGATTCTTATGAGATTATTTATACCCCTCACATGTCAGCATACCTGCCTGATTTCCCTTCACATGCACCCTGGCACTGACTATGAAAAAATCCTGAATAAAAAGCATGCTGGGGATCAGCTTGAGAATGTAGTTTCTTCAGCTGCTCTCCGGCTGACCTCTCTCAACCTCCGTGTTCAGAGTAATTTCATTGCTCTGCTGGACAGACCCTGGAAAGATTTTGCAAGACGGATTCCTGCACCTAGGTCCTATGGTCAGGGCAGATAGCTCCAGAGGTTGTTGCCTTGCCAGTGGGCCACACTTTGGAGATTGTGCTCCTGAGAGTGACAGAGTTGGACTCCATTATATCTTCCCTACACATGACTCACCTCTCTATTCTATTTAAACCTATACTTAGTGCTGGAGTTTGTAGGTGTACATTCAAGAGACTCGAGTCTTTGGGCTATCCATGTGCCAGCTGGGCCCAGAACCTCAGCAGAGTTGCAACACCTACTCTACAGCTCATTGGACTAACCCAGGACAATTAACAAGGAGATGATGATGGACAACAAGAATCCTAAGGAAAAGAGAGTCTGAAACTGCAAAAAGATAGCCCCATCCATCTTCCCCTTGGGATATAAGTCCCCTCTCAATTAGAGGTGGAAAGGGCATCACCATCCCAGAATCTGTGGTTTTGAGGAAAGAACTATGGACTAGACTTGACTTACTGGTATTCTACTATAGACATATTGTGATTTTTTTGCAATGGTAGAAATTACAACATTGATGTGGAGCCAGTGGCCACTGGAGGCTCTCGGGGCATGGAGAGGGAAAAACAGTTGTAATATGGGGTTTTTTGGGGGGACTTGAGAATCATCTGAATGACACAGCAATGACAGATATAAGCCATTTTATATCATCACGTAATATGCAGAAATGTGTGGGAGAGAGTGTAGACTACAATGTGAACTATGGTACATTCTTAATGGGAAAGCCCCAGGATGTGTGTATCAATTGCAATGAATTTGCCACACTAATTATGGATGTTTATGTGGGAGGGTGTGGGAGGTGTTGGGAGTGGGGCATATGGGAATCCCTATATTTTTTGCATTACATTTTTGTAAGCTAAGTATCTTTTAAAAAATAAGAAAAGAAATTTAATAAAAAGAAAAAAGACAACTTATGTTTAACGGTATCAATCTGGCCTCTTCATTGAGATTAGACTCAAGGATTATAAGGCAGAAAACAGGGAGACAATCTAAAAGGTTGTGGAAAAAATTTAAAGATTAGGTTAATGGTTTTTTGGACCAAAGTGGCAGCAAAGGAGATGTTGAGAAACAGTGACTTTCCAAGTATATTTTGCAAAGGGAATTAAGGTGATATTCTGATGGACTTGATTGATGTGTGTGATGTAAAGATAATGGCAGGATGACTCTTAAATCTTTGCCTGAATAAGGAAGAGGATAGCTTTTCATTACCTGATACTAAATTTAAGATATTACAAGTATCTGAGAGTTATCTTGTAGAGATAAAGTATGTTAATTATAAATCTACAGCCCTTTGAATATTGTCCAGAACTCAATAGGTGTTCTTAAATATAATCTGTTTTTACTATTATTATAGTATATCAATCATTTGCAAACAAATATTATTGTTCATATTTATCATACTCTATTTCAGACTTTTTAATCATTTTAAGTAGTTCAGCGTTTACTTTTACAATACATAGAATTTTGACATATCACCATACACAAAAGAATTTGTCTTAAAAATACTTCAGATCATTTCTTTCCTTAAACATGTTATGCACTGACACACATCATGAAAATAGAAAGAAAATGTCAATAGCTTACAGTGTTCAGATTGTCCAGTGGTTATATTACATTTATTTAGCAACATCATATATGGTTTCTAGAATATATTATAAGATGACAGGGTAGACTTAATTTAATTTAAAAAAAAGCATCTTCTGAACTTACTACTGTCTAAAAAAGTACAGAATCTGTTGACCATAGTTGATAAGAAAAACCAACAAGATATATTTTCTGAATCATAGAAATGTACATAAATGAATGTAAGTTCAGCACAGTTTATAAAAAAACACCAGAAAATATAAAGTGTTCATAAATGAAGGCAAAAATACATGCATTAGATGAGAGATTTGTTTTAAAAGTAAGTTATTAAAAAATAAATCCTTACCAAAATAAAGCTAATGCAAACAAAAAAGGAAGAATTACAATAAATTTAAATTCTAGGTAACATAAAGATCAGAGCAAAAATAAATCTTCTTTAATAATTCATACCGATATTATATATGACAACTTAAAATTTTATGTGAATGCAGAATGTAAAGGAAAATAATTTACATTTTAATTGCTTGAATAAATTAATAAACAGCAATAAGCCAGTGAGATTATCAACATTTTCATATGTAGCAATTTTGTACCTTATATTAATATTTCAAAATCATTCAAGAAAGTGAGCAATTATAATTCTACAAAGAAAACCTTAAAATAAATTAAAATAATAAAATCACTTCAAGGGAAAAGATATCTAATAACAATTATTTAATTTTAAATAAAAAATAATCAAACATAGGAAAATTTAGAAAACATACTTTCTTAAATATACATTGAATAGAAGACAAAATTAAAACTGAAAATCTAGATTATGTAGAGACATTTTTAAAAGGAGCTATTAGCAAGCTACCTGAATAAAGTTTATGGGATGTCACAAAATTTGGATTGATATGTAATTCTTAGCTTGGCAACTTTTCTCTATTAAAGTTTCTAAACAAATAATCTATTTTTGTTCAAAAACTATAACTTTTTAAGGAACATAAACTTATAGAAACTAGATAAAATGAAATGATTTTAATCATACTAAAATTAAACAAAGACTAAGAGATTATTGCATATAGATGATGCATGACAGAAAGATAGGGTTTTCAAATGGTTAGCAGGTAGAATTAAAATAGGTATAATTACATGTGGTATTTAACTTCATGAATATACGAAACTTCATGGCTTAAAGCATTGCAAGATGAGATTCTTGATTTTGCTCATGTACCAAAAAAATATTCATCTCTCAGATTGAAATAACAAAGGAATTGTCAAAAGTTATAGTGTTGAGTGGAAAAGGAAATTTGAAAAGCAGAAACTTAAAATGATAAAAAATTTACATATACATGTAATATATACATACATAAACATAAGATCGGTCTAGAAGATGGAAACAACTCTCAAAAATTAAGATATTTCTATTTTCTGTAATAATTTAAAATGTACACCAGGTTTTCTTGAATGTGAACATACACTTTTTCTGTAACTTAATTCTATCACAATAATATTTTTTTCTATAAAAAATCTCCTGTGTACCAAAGATTTTTTGAGAAGATAAGCATCCTGATGATCCCGGTAAAAATTTACTAGTACTACGTTAAATAATTTCCATTCATAACCTGATTTAAACTTTAATGTAACTGTAGAATTTAGAAAATTTTTCCTTTTACAGTTGAGGAGACTCTATTTATACTTTCAGTGATTTATGAAGGGATATATACCTAAAAACCTGGCAGATCTAAACCTAAACTCTGGATTTTCAGGCTAAAAAGCAGCACTCTTTAATACTACACTATATTTTTTTTCTACAGAATAAATGACCAAAGAAAGTGCTTTCCATAATAAAAATGTATGAAACTGGTATATGCATGGGGGTTGTTATGATACAATTTGAAAGGTAACAGTACAATTTTCTTGTTGTTGCACTGACTTGCCCTTAAAACACATACATTTAAATTAAAGGTTTAACACATATTTCTTGGCTTCCAATTACTATATAGATATCTAAAATATATTTTGTAAATATTCCATATTATATATGGTTAAATAGAGGAAGGCTCAACAGAAATTCAAACTAATTAAAGGATGCTACTTTATTTTAAAAAATAAATACCCAAACAGAAAGAAAGAAACAAGGCACTTAAATGTTCAGCATCCCTGTCATTAAAATTGCCTGGAGCCCTCTCTATTCTGCATGATTCTAAGAAGAGCATTTTTCTCCTCTTTGTTCCTAAGACTATAAATGAGTGGATTCAGCATGGGGACCCCTATAGTATAAAACACAGAGGCCACTTGATCACTTCCCAAAGAGTAGGACTTCTTAGGTTTTAAATAAGTAAAAATTGTAGTGCCATAAAAGATAGTTACTCCCAGGAGGTGGAAAGCACAAGTAGAGAAAGCTTTGCGCTTTCCTAAAGTGGAATTAATTTTCAGGATATTAAACAGAATGGACACATAGGAAGCAGTGATTGTGATAAGAGACCCTACTGGGTTTAAACCTGCGAGACTTACCAGGATTTCAGTATCACGAGTGTCAGTGCAGGACGCGGCTAAAACTGGGGTTGTGTCACAGAAAAAGGGATAGATTACAATGGATTTACAGAAATGCAAACTGCTAATGCAAAGAAATATAGCTAATGATTTTGTAAAGCTAATCATGTAGGATACAGTAATAAGGGCATAGCAGAGTCGCCTGGACATAACAATCTGGTAGTGAAGAGGATTGCAGAAGGCTACATAGCTGTCATAGGCCATGGAAGAGAGAAAGAAAATTTCAGTGATAATCAGGAAGATAAAAAAAAAAAAAATCTGGGTAAAGCAGCCCATGAATGAAATATATTTAATGGAAGTCAGTAAGGTCTCTAAGGTTTTAGGTGTGATGACTGTTGAGTAACTGAGTTCAAGCAATGACAGGTGACTGAGGAAAAAGTACATGGGGGTGTGAAGCTGGAGATCCAGGTGAATTATTAATATCATACCTGCATTCCCCAGCACAGCAATCATATATATCAGGAGAAATAATATAAAAAGGAATTGTGGTATATCTTCAGAATCTGTGAGTCCCAGAAGGATGAAATCAAGAACATTTGTATTATTCTTACTTCCCATAGTGATCAACTATTGTAAACTATTGAGAAATCAAATGTGAAACTTAGCATGAATGAGTACAAAATAGTTTATTTTTTTAAAAAAATAGGAATGATTGGCATTTAAAATAAAATTAGCTTAGTCTTTTTAAAACTTTTTAATAAAAAGTAATTGTCAGTATATGACTGAAATATATTTAATTCACTGGCCAAATATAAATTTGGTTTAAATCAACTTTGGATATTTTATAATGGAAATTCATATATATTGCATGATTAGAATGATTTGACACTTTTATAAAACTCCCGTATATTTATTAATATTAAAATATTATATAATATTTATAACTGTTGTTCACATTTTTAGATGAGAAAAAGGGCATGGAAAATTCAGTAACTTATCCAGAATTTCCATGATTATTTTAGTACTGTAATTCTACCAAGGTTGGTTGAGTCCAGAGATCATGCTCATAACATTATTCCTACTTACATTTAATTTCAGAAAAAAAATCTGGTTATGTAAGACAATGATTGAAAGTATTAATTATCATTTACTGTTCCTTTATATCTAATATTATCTAGTATGAATGAAAGATAAGAAATTAAAACCTTAGATTCATTGAAATTATAGAGAACATATTACTATGAATCTTCAGAAAATAGGTTTTATTAACAGAATATATAATCAAAATTCTTCCAAAAATTTTGTTATCAATATATATTCATTGCTCAATGGTTTGATTCCATCAATTCCATATTTACATGTCTACAAAATATGGCATTTCTTAAGTTACACCTACATTATATATAAATGTTTTTGCATAGCCCTCTAAAAATATCCTAAATTTTTAGATAAACTAAAATGCCCTAAATTTGAGATAAATACTATGAAACTTGATGAAAAATTTCTTCCAGCATTATCTATCTAGAAATTTGTCAGCCTCAAGTTTTTCTCATAAGTAAAATATGTAAACAATATAAGGAGAATAAATTCCTGTGATAAGATTTTTTTCCTTTGAGGTAACTAATGTTTAATTTCTATGCTTGTATATATAGAAAGAGAGAGAGAGAGAGAGACAGACAGAGAGAGAGGCAGAGAGACAGAGAGACAGAGAGACAGAGACAGAATGAGAGAGATAAAGATAAATTAAATAAACATAAAATTTTATTTCTAGTCCTGCTCAAATAGAAAGTTCACCTGGAAATTATTTTTCCCAAATATACCAGGAGCTACTGTGAACACAAGCAGAGCAGTGTATCCCTTGCCTCTCATCCTGATCAAGCCAGGGCATCTCTTATATTTATAATTGCTCAGAAAACAACATTTGGTCTTCTCTGGGAACAATTTCCAAGGAAGATTGCTTGGCATCTTGCCAAGGATAAAGGTTTAGAACTAATGCATCGATCTTAGGTTTGTAACAGAAAATTGCCTTTACCTTAGAAATCATATAATGTTGAGCTGCATTTTTGGTATTCTCTTGTGACATTCTAATTTATAACGGGGTAAAAGTGTAGGTCATTTCTAGAGAAATAATTAATTGCTCTGTGGTTGTATGGCAAGATTATTAACCACCAAGAATGGGACAGCACATTTTTCCCAATGACACTAACATAAGATTAACCATCATTCATTATACTAATATTAATACATAAAAAAATGAAAAAACAGTGTATTTAGCCACACAAACTTGACTGCTATGTTTTATTATTTTAGTTTACTGGCTTTTATTATAATAAGAGAAACATATTAGACAAATGTAAAAATCAGTGCTGAGATGACAAAGATTTTATAATTATATTAATGGCCAAATGCTTACTTACTCTGTATACAAACATGAAATGAATTCCTGTGAATTTTTCATTAGTTAACAATAATTAAATCAATTTCCATGTAGATTCATGGAAGAAATACTCTTTATACTGTATAATTTCCAGAGTAAATTTTTATATGGATCAAAAAATTAGAAAATTTTATTTTATGTATTAGATAAAACTTTGCATTTACAATTCATCAATTCATCAAAAATTCTGTGATTGGGAAAATCTTGTTTGATGATTAAAAGCCATCATTGATTCATGTGAAAATTTGTCAACTTGGGGTTTATGATTTAGATGCCACCTAAATAAGATCTGCTTACTCCTGGGAAAATAAACATAAGGAGGTCTTTCCAGCATTGCAATAATTTTTTGTAGATATTAAGTGTGGTTTCAAATAAAATATATAATAGTTAAGAAATAATAATTCAAAAAACTTTTTATGACTAATCATTTTATTTGGTGTATTGTTGAGATTCTAAGACCTCTAATAATTTTAAAAATTGGCAGATCAGGAGTAAGAAACAAAAAGGAAAATGGCTTATTTGTCCTATATTTCAAAAAATTAGACATTTATTTCTAAAAATTATTCAATGTCATTTACCAATAATATTCTATTACTCTTTAATGATTTCTATTTTTTTACGTTTTGAAGCTCTGCTTTAGGAATGTTATAGTTTTCAGAAAAAAAGGCCTCTATTATTCTATGCTATCCTTCATATCTCTGTAATACAGAGGTCTGATTTTCTAATAGAACTATTTTACACAGGTTTATTTATTTGCTTTTATTTATAGGGATACCATTGTACATCTTCTACTATTCATATTTTTTTTAAATTTTTTTAATTGGAAATATGGGTTTACAAAACAATCGCATGTAAAATACAGGATTCTGATATACCACCTACCACCAAAAATATGTATTGTTGTGAAACATTCATTAAAATTGATAAAGGCATGTTTTAAATATTGTATTAAATAAGTTCATGTATTTTCTTATGTTTCAGAGTATAGTGTAGTTCTACAGATAATTTATTTAAAAATTTTTCTCTTACTTGTTATACAATCTAACATTTTCCGTTTTTAATCAAATTCAGTTATCAATTTCTGATATTCATTACCTCTGCATATAGACACAACTCTGTATAGAAAAACAACTTTGTATTAAAACACAACTGTACCCTGTCACTTTGGTGAATTTAGTCTGGAAATTCTCCAATATGAACAGTATTTCTTCCATGAATCTACATGAAAATTGATTTCATTATTGTTAATGAAAGAGTCACAGGAATTCATTTCACATAGTTATATAAAAGCAAGGTATGTTTTTGGTCATAATGTAATTATAAAATCTTTCCTCTCTCAGCACTGATTTTTATATTTGTCTTCCATGTTTCTCTTGTTATAATAAAAGCCAATAAACTAAAATAATAAAACATATTACACTCAAGTTTGTGGTGGCTAAATACATTTCTTTCTCTCCTTTTTTTTTTTTTTTTTT
>JAQZBX010114451.1:0-10016 GCA_029593785.1 Cabassous unicinctus
GAAAGGAATGTGTACTCTGACTATTCCTTCAGCTCCTGCTACTTCCCAGAGGGGTAAGAGAGGAGTTGGCATCTGTGTGGAGTTAAGAGCCTACACGCTAGTGAAGGTGGGGGCTGTGGCATGGAAGGAGGGGGAGGTAGTCCCTGTGAGTGAGTATGAGGAGGAGAAATGGGAGGGGTAGAAGGCAGCAGTGATGAAGGTGGGGAGGAAGGAGGAAGGTGAGTTCGGAGAAAACACGGAAGGATTATATGGAGGAGGTACGGGGGGGCATGATCTGAGGGATCAAAGTCAGAGTGTTCAGAAGATTTAGGTTTAGCGAGTGGGGGTGAAGAGGAGGAAGGTTTCTGAGGAGGTTTCCAGTGTAAAAGAAGAATGTGGTAGGAAGAGCAGGATTGGCAGAGGGAGGGGCGGCTGTGAAGGTAAAAGAAGGCCTGAATGTAAGGGATCTCTGATCATCTGCCATTGCACTGGATAAAGTTCTTTAAGTCTCAGAGAACATGGAAATTGAAGTGCTGTGTTCTAGCCATTGACTTTCATTGTCCAATTTGTATTGCAGCCACACAGAGGTCAAATAGAAAAAGAGCTTTTTAGGTCTGATGTCTCCTTCTAGGTACAGAAGTTTAAGGTTATGAAGGAGACATCCCAGAGGCATGGCTTTTGGGTGGGTCAAAATTGATTTCCCCATTTTAGGTGGCTTGGGTGAGACTAAGGATCTCTAAGACAGGGGAGATTCTGAGTGAGACAGGAGTCCCCAAATCAGTCAGAAATCTCCAAGGAAATGGGAAACCAAGCTTGTAGCCAGATGTCTACAGAGCCAAGGGGTTCCTTCCCATGAGGATGTAAGCCTACCACCCACTCTGGCCCTCAGGGACAGTAAGGATCACTAAACTAGCACTAGGATTTTTTGTCGGGTTGTCCTGGACAATGGAAAAAGGAGACAGAGAGACAGCAGGATCCTCCAGTGGAGAAACCCTTAATCCACTCAGCTGAGATTTGATGTCTGGTGTTGGATGGGTGTTCAGCTGCAGCAGGGAGGAGATGCCTCACCAATCAATCAGTCTCAATGAGACCCCAGTCCCGGGTTTCAACATCAAATGTTGGGAGAATGGTGCTCACTGTGACACAGAGACTGATAATTGCAGGCAGAAAGATTTATTGAGAAGCTCCCTCAGCAGAGGGGGTCTGAAGAATAGACTTCAGCCTGCTCCCAGAAGGGGGAATTTGAATTTATACAGTGCTTTTCTAGGTGGGGTAACAATGGTTGATGGGAGGGGCTCAGGGTTTGAGTGATGCTCAGGGGCCAAAAGGAAGCCCTAGAGGTGAAAATTTTCCCTTGTACAGCTATAAAATAATGAGCTAGGGAGTTATGTGTCCTTGGAGTGTTGGTGGGGTTGGCCTTGGTCTGGAAGGGGGAAGCTCTCTATCTCACTTTACTCCCATCTCCACATGGTCTCTTTTTTCAACCTTTGGGGAAGTGCCATGCTTTCAGGTATGTAGGCTTAAGGAGGGCTTGTACTTCCTTAAAGCATGTCAGGGGGAATTGAGTCACAGCTTCTTAATTACTGCAAACCTAGTGAATGGGAACCTCTATCTGAGGTTGTCCTGACAGCTGTGTGGTAGGACTCCCTTTTCCTTTTGAACACCTCCAAAGAGGATGTCAAATGAAGAATATAACCTATCTTTTGTTCCTTTAAAGAGCAAATGCAAATCCAACTGGCTTCTTAACATGCACATTGTAAAATGAAAATGGTTATTTCAGGAGAGGGATACTGATATAGTGGGAACCACAGGATAGAGCATTCCCTGTGTCTGAAAGAGGAGAGTGTCCCTGTGGACAACAGTACATACATCAGAAGACACCATGGTGACCTGTGGGGTTGGGAGGGGCTGAGCTTTGGGGGATGGGTTGGACAAAGGCCCCACCACCACCCAGGATCCTGAAACCAGTCTGAGCTGCCAAGGGATGGGACCAGAACCCCTGGATTGAACCCAGATCCAACTTCCCCTTACAGAATCCTCCCTTTTTACTTCAGGTTGTATATGTCAAACAAAGCTTGTGACCCGGTTGCAACTTGATACTTAGCTTCTTGAAAACCTGCCATCTTCCACATGGCAGTGGTGGCATTCACTATTTTACATTCTCACTGGCACTGAATGAGCATCTCTCTGCCTTTCTCCACATCCTTTCTCTGACTATCAGGTATGTTTTAAATGAATTTTTAAAATTTTTAGTTTTCATGCCTTTCTTGACAATGCACATTAAAAACAAAAATTAAACAAACAAATAAAATGCACACACAGATTGGACTTTTACCAGATTGCATGTAGGGATGCTTCAAAAAAAGTTTCATTTCCCTTTTTTTTTCTTTTAAGATACCTCTTGCCCATGGTATCAATAAATTCCAGTCTTTTGGATTCCAGCAACTTAAAAAAGAGGATTGTGATCATGACGTGCAAGAAGACCTGCCTCAAAGACAATGAACAGTAAAACACATGGTTCAATGATAACTTAAAAAGAAAGACTTCCATACATTTTATATTGTGTTCCCAGAAAATGAAGTGGCATCATGAGAAATGAAAAGAAAATTAAAATGAAGAAGGCTATTATATGAAAATTCTCACAGAATGCCTGAGAGGTGCTGAGCTGTGCCATCTAGCCAGCTCTACTCCTGTTTGAAAATATTCTGCTTGGAAACATTGCCTGGTGAGGAAGCTGCAAAGTGAGTTATACCAAATGCATGAGCAGGTAGTCATAGCTGTGTGGTATGGCTTTCTATTTTTTTGGAATTGTTCCAAGTAAAATGTAAAATAAAGAAAATAATATATCTTTTATTATCTTAAGGAGAAAAGGTAAAGGGAGTTGGCTTCCTATCCCTCTCATGGTCCTGGAAAATATGGATTTCAGCTGAGAGTTACAGATCTAGCAGGAGCCACCAAATGTAAAAGTACATGGGTGTGAAACAGTCCACGATCCCTATCAACAATCCCAGATTATATCCAGGATTAAGAACTTGCATTTATCTGAGTTGCTTCCATTCAAGAATATGTCTCAGTGGATTCCAGAGATTTTACAGACATGCGAGGAAGGCTGTGCTTTTTAATTCTGTCAGGAAAATATCTCCTCTTGTTTTTAAGGGCATTCACAACTTTTGTAAAGTAAGCAGAGAATGATTGTTTTCCCCTGACTGACACGTTTTCAGGAGAGCAAGTATCCCAGAGGCACCAATTGAACATTTCTTGTGAGGACATGATTTTGGCCTCAATCATTGACTTTCCACTTGATCCTTATGCCTTTGGGTAGAAATGTGCGGGTTTCGTTGAATTTATGACTTAAAGGGGATCTGGCCTTTTTTGAAGTGAAATGTCTGGTACCCTATTCCTGGCACCTTATGACCAATCTGTCTTATATCTTGATCAGGGTTCTAGAATGGAATGCATTGGGCCAACCTCATGAACTGAGCTCCAACTCTGGTCTTGCATTTCAATCCTGAGATGTGTGACTCTAGCCTGAAGGTAAGTTCTGCAGAGGTTTGCAGAGTGAATGATAAAGTGAATTTTTGTGAGTGTTCTGGGTGTGGTATGCTTTATGTTCTCCTGATTCCCAGAGTGCAACCAGAGCTGCGTTTTTGCTCTTGGAAGGCAAAGTGGCTGTTCCCAGAGGTGGCAGGGGTGTTGTGTCAGATTTGAGGAGAAACTAGCTCCTTCCTGAGTTTGATGGCTGACTACTGGTGCTGGTGGCTTTTACATTGCCTTCAAAATTTCTGTTCCTTCAAAGCCAACGTAGGAATTGTAAAGAGGATGACCATGTCCCCACCCCTCACCCTTTCCACCCACCACAGCCCAGGGTGTTTGGAAGCTAGACCCTGGATTCTGATTGGTTTCACTATTGCAGCCTGCCCATCAAGGTGACCAGATTTCAGAATGAAGGATAAGCTTCGTTTTCAGAAGAGAACATCCAAGGACAACAGAAGCATCACTGGCCCTCCATCCCACACCCGAGACTCCACCTGTTTTCTGAATGGCCCCCACCACCACCAGGACCCTGAAACTGGTCTGTGCTGGCCAAAGAGAGAGGCCCAAGGGAGGTTGTCTGTGACCCACCAACTCACAGGGTACCCGCAAGATATGGTCCAAGACCACCCTGCCCCCCATGGGAGGGGGGCAAGCCATACCACTCATGGTTTGTCCTGCTGGTTTCTCAGCAGCCCAATCATGGTCGCTTTGATATGGGCCCACAAGTTGTACCCTCTGGGCTTTCCCCAGGTTTGGTGAGTCCCACTTGTGACTGGGGCTATGCTTTGTGTTCCATGTGGTTGGGAATTAGGCCTGCTCCTTTGTGGGATATGCAGAGCCATGGACACCCCTTTTGGGGGATTATGTTTGGTGTGGTGTGTGGGAGGGTAGGGCTGTCAGGAGGTCCTGGCATCATGCCCTTGGGAACATTGTTGTTTCCTCCATACATAGCTTCTGGAGATCTTGCCATGCTGTCTTTCACAGCTGCAGCAGTTTGGGCCATTTTCCAATCCCACCAGCAGAGAATGAGTGCTTCCTTGTATACCTCCAGATCCTCTCATGCCCTAGTATTTTTCTTTATTTCAAAACTGATGGACCTTTATGGACAAGGAACCATTGTTAAAATACACAGACCCTTTACCATTTAGAGACCTCAGATACAGATGCTCCCTAAAAGTTCCAACTCTTTTGCTGTTTTAAGATAATTCTTGCCCATGATAGCATCCATATTCCAGTCCTGTGACTTTCAGCTTAGAAAACATGGTATGAGGGCCATGCCCCATAGTCAGGGAAGAGAACATCACCTTTTCCCATTATACATTTAGCTGAATTGCTCTAGGTTTAAAAGCTCAGGGTGGACAAACAATCAAGTATTCATGCCATTTACAGATGGATAGCAAAATGGGCTAACTTTAAAAATATGAATTCTTCAGCTTTATCAAAGGTATACTTAATGTTTCCCCTTTCTTTTAAGAAAGAGGACTCAGTATTTTAAAGGAAGTATTTTTACATGGAAGTATGTTATAAATGCACACGTTGGGAGAACACCAAACCCACAATATTTCAATTTTCAGTAACTGGAAAATTGAGTATTAATAAAACACAAAGTCATCATCAAAATACATGCTTCACTGGCCAAAGTGAATAACAGAGACAAGTGTATTTACACAAATTAATAAAAATTAACCTGGGTAGGCTTCAGTGTGGTTCACGAGTCTGTATCAAACACAGTTGCCCTTATACTCCAAGAGCTCTTCATCTTCTGTGCAAAATATTTTTTTAGCAATTTCAATTCAGTTTTCAGGATCCCATGTTTGTTTTTCATTCCACACCATCTTCAGACAAGCTCTGAGCACTTACAATTCTCTGACAGATTGTTTGGGGCTTGGTCAAAAGCCCCAGGAAAACAAAGATAAAACACACACAAACACCAGACTTTTACCAGGTTGCACATGGAAATGTTCCAAAAAAAATATTCTTCTCTCTATTTTGTTGTTTTAGAATGCCTCTTGTCCATGGTATCAAGACATTCTAGCCTTGTGGATTCCAGCACCTAAAAAAAGAGGAGTGGGATTACGATCAGCAATACAACTTGCCACAAAGTCTAGGAACAGAAAGACATATGGTTTGATGATAATTTAAAAAGAAAGACTTTCATACATTTTATATAAAGTTCCCACAAAAGATAGTGGCACCATGAGAAATGAGAAGAGAATTAAAATGAAAAAAGCTATTACATAAAAATATGTGGGTGTGTTTTCTTCCCACAGAATGCCCGAGATGTGCTGACCTGGGCCATCTAACCATCTGTACTTCAGTTTGAAGACATTCTGTTTGGAAACATTGCCTGGGGAGGTAGCTGCAAGGTGAGATAAACAAAATGCAGGTGCAGGTAATCCTAACTATGTGATGTGGCTTTCTATTTCTTTTGAATAGCTCCAAGGAAAATATAAACTGAATAAAATAATGTATCTTTTTTTATCTTAAGGAGAAAAAGCAAAGGATTGTGACTTCCTACCCCAGTCATGGTCACCGCAAATATGGAATTCAGCCAAGAGATACAGATCTCATAGGAGCAACCAGATATAAAAGTACTTGGGTCTGACACAGTCCACGAACCCTATCAACAATACCTGCTGATATCCAGGAGCAAGGACTTGTGCTCATCTGAGTTGCTTTTGCATGAGAATATGTCTCAATGGATTCCAGAGATTTTACAGATGTGCAAGGAAGGCTGTGCTTTTCAAGTCTGTCAGGAAAATATCAGCTCTTGTTTTTAAGCCCGATCACAACTTTTGAAAAGTAAGCAGAGAATGATTGTTTTCCCCTAACCGACATATTTTCAGGAGAGCAAGGATCCCAGAGGCACCAACTGAGTGTCTCTTGTGAGGGCATGATTTTGGTCTCAATCATTGACCTGCAACTTGTTCCTTAGGCCATTGGCTAGAAATGCATTGGTTTAGTTGAATTTCTGACTTAAAGGGGACCTGGCAGTTTTTGCAGTGAAATGACTTGTACTCTGTTCCCAGCTTCTTAAGGCCAATCTGCCTATTGTATCTTGATCAGGGTTCTAGGAATGAAATTCATTGGACCAACCTCATGAACTGAGCTCTAACCCTGGTCTTGCATTTCAATCCTGAGATGTGTGCCTCTAGCCTGAAGGTAAGTTCCCGGGTGTTTGCAGAGTGAATGATAAAGTGGTATGTGTTGTGTTCTTCTCATTCACAGGGTGCAACCGTAGCCATATTTGTGCTCTTGGAAGGCAAAGTGGCTGTTCCCAGAGGTGGCAGGGGTGTTGTGTTAGAATTGAGGAGAAACTAGCTCCTTCTTGTGGTTGATGGCTAACTACTGGTGCTGGTGGCATTTACATTCCCTTCAAAATTTTGGTCCATCCAGGCCAAAGTAAGAATTTTAAAGAGGATAACCATGCCACTGTCCCACAACCCTTCCCCCTGCCATATGCCCGGGGTGTTTTGGAGCTCCCCCCTGGATTCTGATTGGTTTCACTATTGCAGCCTGCCCATCATGGTGACTAGATTGCAGAAGAAATGGTAAGCTTCATTTCCAGAGGACAAAATCAAAGGATAACTGAAACATCCCTTGCCCTCCACCCAACACCTGAGACTCCATCTGTTTACTGACCCCCACCACCACCAAGGACCTGAAATTGGTTTGAGCTGGCCAGAGAGACAGTCCCAAGGAAGATAGTCTGTGACCTACCAGCATCCAGGTTTCCCCCAAGACATTGTGCAAGACCACCCTCCCACCCCATGGGAAGAGGAGCAAGCCATCACACTCATGGTATGTACTGCTGTTTTCTCAGGGGCCCTGTTATGGCCGTTTTCATATGAGCCACAAGTTATACCCTCTGGGGTTTCCCTGGGTTTTGTGAGTCCCAGTTATGAAGGGCTATGCTTTGTGTTCCCCATGGTATGGATTTGCGCCTGCCATTTTGGGCTTATGTGCAGGACCCTGGACATGGATTTTCAAGGGTTATGTTTGGGGTGGTATGGGGAGGGGATGGGACTGCCCAAGAAATCCTCCTGGGTAGCAGCCACATCTGACCAGGCATGACAAGGGTCCATCTACATCTTAAGGAACCATCCTTTTTTGACTGAAGTGGCAGTTCCCATCATGCCTTTGGGAACATCATTGTTTCCTCCTTACATTGGAATTTAAGTTATCTTTCATTCCTTTAAAGAGCAAATGCAAAACCAACTCTCTTCCTAACATGCACACTGTGAAATGAAAATGTTTTTTTCAAGAGAGGGCTACCGATGTATTGGGAACTATAGGATAGAACATTCCTTGTGTCTGAAACAGGACAGGTTCCCTGTGGACAACCGTACATACATGGAGATCCATGGGGTTGGGAGGGGCAGGGCTTTGGGATTGTGTCAGACAATGGCAGGAAGTGCCAGCAGCCAGCCAGGTGTGTGAACACTACCACTGGATGGAACCTGGATCCACCTTCCTCTTACAGAACCCTAGCTCCTTACTTCAAGTGGTGTATGTCAATCAAGCCACTGTGACCCAGCTGCAACTTGATACTTAGCTTCTTGAAGACCCTGCAGTCTTCCACGTGGCAGCTGCGGCAGTCACCATTTTACAATCTCACCAGCACTGAATGAGTGACCCTCTGCTTTTCTCCACATCCTCTCCAACACTTGCAGGTATTTTTAAAATGAACTTTTTAAAATTTTCATTTTTTATACCTTTATCAACAATGCACTTTAAAAGACAATGAACTGGAAGCAACCTCCTTTGTGAGCCTTTGGCCAGGAGTGGACGCCAAACCACATTTTTGACTGAACTGTGCCAAAAAACCTATTTCTTCCCCAGGGATCCTGGATGGGTCAAGATGGAAGAGAAATGCTTCATTTCCGTGGGACCCATGAGGAGCAGTTCTGACTCTGGGAATCTTTGAACCCATCCACGTGAGTATTAAGCTTCCTTTTCATGCTTGTGGCTCAGGAGAGACCTTTGTCGTGGCTTCTCCGAGGTGTTTTTCTTAAAACTTTTTATGCTATTGTTAGAAACTGGTTTATTCTCTACTTTCCTAAGTTATATTTTACCAAGATGACACAACATAGGCCTTTTTATAAATGTGGGACTCTTGCTGGATACAATCTTGATAGACTCAAAGAGAAGGGAAACTTATCTACAATACTGAAAGGAATATGAAAAATATTGCAACCTTACAGTGGAGAAGTTGGAGACAAAGCCCTATTGGAGCCAGAGACGAAAGGGGAAATGGTGTCCTTATGTATATACTTTAATTAAAATTTTAATGGTTAATTTTCCCTACATGCTTGCATTGATGAAAAACAGAGGTGAAAATATGATAAATACAAGTAATACAACTCCTAACATTAATTTTAAACATTTAAACATTACTCAAAATCTAAAATTTATAATAATTTTACTTTTCTGTCTTTACTAAAAGCAAACTTGGCAGCACAATTTTTGAAATGCCCTTTTTTATTTATCTTGTTTTCAAATGAGAGAATTGCAATGTTGTGCAATTTCTCATGACCCAGGGATGATCTTATTTTTAAGATCAGCTTACTGAAATGTCTCATTTTACTGTGAGTGATATTGTTTAAAATATATATAGATAGATCAAGAGAGGTGATACTTGCACAATGTGAGAATGTACTAAATGTCACTGAAGTGTACACTTTAAAATGGTTAATTTTATTTTATGTTAATTTTAACTTAACAAGGTATGTATGCCTCTTTTAAATTAGGATAAATTTGTAATAAGGAAAATTTGTGCATTAAGAGGAATCAGTTTTTGAAAATGGAAATATAATGGTGCTTTTTGATACTTGCATTTGACATTTCTTCAGGATTTAAATTATCAATTTAGGAGCCATGTCAGAGGCTGTTTTTCTTAATTCAGATGTATTCATTGAAAGTAAATTTTATCTCCTGTTGAAAATTCAAAATCTGAAATTTTGTGTGTATCCATGGAAAGGTGAAATTAGGATGTCTATAATCTCATTTTTTATATGCCTCTTTTCTGTAACAATTCTTATATTCATCTGGTGATGAAACATTTTTAAAATCTTTACTTTTCTCTTTCTCTACTTTCAAATTTGAAAATATATTATATGCCTCATTAAAATTTTTATTAACAAAATACACTGCAAAGGGATAGGCCTTCTAAAACCATCCACCTTTATTTATTGTCAGTAATTTTGATGACCTTTACAACTAATTTCTCTTGAGTCTGTATATTATCTCACACTAATAAGTTGCATCAATATTTGTAATCTATTTGCATGAAGAGATTTTTTACTTCAGCATAATATATATCTTAATTTTATACAATATATACATTAGATATAATTTATATTATGTATACATTAAATAAATGTTAATTTTTGCATCAAGTGTGCTGATTACATTTGCTCCTCTACTTTTGTGCACATAAGGGTAAATTCCTGCATTTTATATCCCCCAGCCCTTCCCTGCCTTGCAAATCTCCCCATGATCAA
>JAQZBX010114452.1:0-10021 GCA_029593785.1 Cabassous unicinctus
AAATAAATGAAATAGAGGATAGATAAACAATACGGGACTACAAAACAAAAATACTGGTTTTGAAAAGATCAACAGCATTGACAAAGTTTAAGCTAGTATGACCAAGAATAAAAGCAAAAGTCTCAAATTACTTGAATCAGTAATAAATGAAGGACTATTGCTGCCAACCTAACAGAAATAAAAATAATTATAAGGGAATACTATGGACAAATGAAATGTACAAATTCCTAAAAAGACATTAACTACCAAAACTAATTCAAGAAGAAAAAAGCATCTGAATAGACCTCTAACAAGTAAAAAGGTTGAATTAGTAAAAAATATTCCACAAAGAAAAGTCCAAGACCAGACATCACTGAGGAATTCTAACATTTAAAGAAGAATTAACACTAACCCTTCACAAGCTCTTCCAAAAAATTGTGTAAAAGAAAACATTTCTTAACTCATTCTGTGAGGTCAGTTTTATCCTGATGCCAAAACCAGATGAAAAAAAATCACTATAAAATAAAACTATAATTCTGCAACTTTTTAAGAAAAATGAACCCAGTAGCACATAAAAATGATTCTATACCATGAACAAGTTGGGTTTATCTCAGGAATGCAAGGCTGGCTCAACAAACAATAATCAATCTATATAATAAATCATATTTGTTGAATAAAGAAATAAAATTCATGATCATCTCAATTCACTGCAAAAAAAGATTTGAAAAAATCTAGCACCATTTCATAATAAAGACATGAAAAATAGAAGAGAATGTCTTCAACTTGATTAAGAGTATATATGAGGAAAACACAGCTAATATCATGCTGAGTGATGTAAGATTGAAAGCTTTTCCCCTAAGATTAGTAAAACATAATGGACATTCATTCAAACCACTTATATTCAATATTGTACTGAAGGTTCTAGCCAGGTCAATTGGTCAAGGAAATGAAATAAGAGGTGTCTAACTGTAAAGGAAAATGTAAAACTCTCTCAATTTGCATATGACATGAACTAAAGCAAATCCTTCCCAAAATTCTATCAAAGCAATTCAGCAAGTCCAGCAAAGTTGTAGAACACAAAATCAATGTGCATAAATAAGTTGTATTTCTACAATGAGAAATCCAAACATTAAATTAAGAAAGCAATTACATTTATAATATCATCAAAAAATACAATGCTTAAGCATAAATTTAACAAAGTGCAAGACCTATATGTTCCCACAAAACATTATTAAAAATTTGAAAGAAGATCTAATAAAAAGAAAAGTCATCCCATGTCCTAGACTTTAAGACTTAATACTTTTAAGATGGCAATAATCCCAAATTGATCTAGAGATCTGACACAATTCTATCAAAATTCCAACTGTCTTTTTTACAGATATAGAAAAGTCCCTCTTTGGAATGATGGAAATATTTTGGTAATGGATGGTGGTGATGGTAACACAACACTGTGAATGCAATTAACAGCACTGAAATATATCTCTGAATGTGATTAAAAGGGGAAATGTTAGCTTGTTCATGTGGCAACAGAATAAAAAAATTTTAAGAATCCATGTTTCTACAGTAGACAGAGAGTGAAACCATGGTCTATAGTTAATAGTATAAATATTTTTTAAAAAAAGCTTTCATCTACTGTAACAAATGCACCACACCAATGCAAGGTATTGGTGGTGATGTGGTGTACGGGAACCCTGTATTTTATGCAAAATTGTTCCATAAATCCACAACTTCTTTAATAAAGAAAAAAATTAACCAATAATAATTAGATATTGTCATAAGAGTGGAAAAAACAATGGAATAAAATAGAGGCCAAAATGGATATGCAAAAGTAAAAAAAAAATCTTGATTAAAAAATCTTGATATATGACAGGAGTGTCATTGCAAGTCAGTGGGAAAGGGATAGGATCCCAGCAGGTAGACTTCCAAATGGGGAAAAAAATCTATCTCAACAACACTCAAAAAAACAAAGAATCCAAAGGTTGAAAAAGCAAAACTTTAAAACTTTTGAAGAAAAATATACAAGATTATCTTTGGTGTAAGCAGGCACCAAAAGCAGTTTCAATGAAGGAAAAGTTCTGCACAATTGACTACATTAAAGCATAGCTTATCTGCCCCTTTTACAGACTGACAAACAGAGGGGGAGCAAGGTCTGTGCAAAAAGGTCACTAAAGGTTACCAGCATGAACTTCCTATAGAACTGTAGGGAGCATCTAAACGGACACGCTAATTTCACAATGATGTACTATAACATATTGAGTGGAAAATATGATGGTAAGTAGCACACAGGTGTGCTCCACATGTACATTGAACAAACGGGGGCACTGTGTATGCACATGAAAACTCAGGTGTGCTATGCATGTACATTGTACATATAAGTGTGTTATATATGTACACTGCACATATAAGTGTGTTATATATGTACATTGCACACACAGGTGTGCTATGTATGTATATTGCACATATAGATGCACTATGTGTGTACATTGAACACACAGGTGTGCTATGTATGTACAGTGCACAGGTGCAATACGCATGTACATTGCACACACAGGTGCATTATGCATGTGTATCACACCCAGGTGCACTATCCATGTAAATTGCACACATGGGTGCACTATGTATTACATCATCTTCAGAGGAGGAGCCTGGGAACAAAGTGGGAACCCAGGACTCCTTAAAACCAATCCACCTGTTTATCTTTCAAGATTACATACTTAAAAATCAGTAAGAGTTTGTTGTATGTCAAATGAATGAATGAGAAAACTTCAGATATGACGAGTCACCCTAATCCCATTCCCCAGCGACCCAGCCAGGACCATCCTGGAAATAACTGGGGCTGGAAATCGGCAAGGTCAAGGACTCTCATTTACTTTGATGAAAGAAGGAGCTTACCTTTGGGATTAATCATGAAACCCTGTAATACTGAGCCAAATTTTTGAGAAAGAACTGATGCTTCTCAAAGTGGAGTGGTAATCACTGACATTGTGTCTAAAGGGAAGGAAAGAAGAAAGTTTCAGGCAGTTACCTGGGCTGGCAAGTCTAGGCGAACTAAAACCAAGTGGACATTTAGGCTCCGTGGAGCACCTCTGGTGGTGTGAGCGTACACAAGAAAAGTTGTGATCCCTGTCCAGCAGGACATCACATAAAGCAGGTGCCTAACATGAATGCTATGAAAAAGGAGGGAGGAGAGGAAGAAGGGGAGGAATTTCATTACCTCGTTTAATCCTCAATCACGTCTCAGAGGGAGCATTGTTCTCATTTAGAGATTGGGGCAGATGAGGCTAACTGATGTTGCCCAAGAGAGTCAATTAAGCACTGGAGGATGCAAAGTTCTGTGCCTTCCCCCTCCTTCTCCTCACCTAACCTCCCCAAGAGGCAGAAGAAGCTGGCGGACAACTGGAAAAGCTTCTGGAGGCCTTGAGGGGTGCATGGGATTGCAGACTGAAGTCAGAGCTGGGCCTAGGAGGAGGACCACCATAGTGCATGGGCTGCAGGGTAGACACTGGCCAGCCAGAAAGAAGGAAGGAGCCAAGGCTTTCGGCAGAATGACCAGCCAGTAGCTCTGGGAAGTTCAGCTCCCCTAGGTGATGCTGGAATTTGCAGCTGACAGTCATTCAACCTGACACAGTTGCTACCTGATTCTCTCTTCCCAATTAAACCCTGCAGGTCTATCAGTCACAGATATAATTTTGTCACAACAAATATGCACTTAGGCAGCTACGTGTCAATACTAGTTTGTAACTATAAAGGGATCATTTGCACTGATAATTCTGGAAGGGAAAAAATCCACAGGATTCTCTCTGCTCCTGGTTCAGGCCCTTATCTTATATTTGCACATTTCTCTTCTGGAATATAATGTTTTTTATGGCCACCCTTCACAGGGATTGAATCCCTGCTTCGTGCTGTGTTTTGCAGGTATCCAACTCACTTCCCTGCAGGCCTTTATATGGAATCAGCAGACCCTGTCCTCACCACAAAGGGGTCCTGGCAGAGAAATATGGGATCCGCCATCCCCTATCACACATGCACAGGCAGGGAAGGAAAGGAACCCACTCTTCTTTGTGAACCTGCCTGTAGCCCCAGTCTTTTGCTCAGGGTCGCAAAACTTTGGACCACTTAAAAAGCTGCCAACTGGCCAAGCAGGGAACAAGATGAGAAACTGAGTCCCAGCAATGTCTTGGGGCAGGCCAGGGAGACACACCCAGGCTAGAGAGGACCTGTTGAGAATGTTCATGAAATGACTGCTGAAGCAAGGCAGGGAAGGAAACTTGGACCTTGCCCAAGAAGGCTTGGGCCTCCAAGAAGGGAAGATTGAAAGAAGGGGAAACAGAAGACATTGCCCAACCTAGGTGGAGACCCTGGGCAGGGCAGGGGTGAGCAAGGCTGCATCCACGAGGGGTTTTCCCCTGTGTCGGTGAGACCTGGAAAGAGAAGGGAGATTGTGCAATTAGTGTTTCTGCTTTGATGAAGCTGGTTTACCTCAGGAGGAAACTACCTGTTTTTCATCACAAAACACACACATACCAACAAGCCTATTGTTCAAAGCTTCATTAAGGAGTAACATACAAATGGCTGAAAATTCTAGAGAAGAGGTAAGGTACATGAGTGGCCTTTCTCCACTAGCCACTAGGCTAACAGTCTGTGGGCAATAAATTGCTTTAGTCACTTTTGCTCTCCCTAGAGCCCCATCATTTTCACCCTCCCTCTCTCCCTCTATGTTACTGGAGAGACCAGCATCCACCACCAGAAGCCAACGTGCTGCCTGAGGCTCGCTGCCACCCTCAGTGGGATGAGCAGGGATCTTGCTAGCTGGAATTCTCATGCAAGCTGCTAAGAAGAAACCATGTGTTTATCCATCTAGTACACTAGCATGTACTTGGCTTTGCTTCTATTGGGCAGAGATCTGCTTTAATTAGGCAAAGCCCTAATTAATGTCGCAACTCTTAAAAGATTCCATTCAAAAGTTTCAGCATTGGGGAGTGGATGTGGCTCAACCAGTTGAGTGCCTGCCTCCCATATGGGAGGTTCCGGGTTTGGTTCCTGGTGCCTCCTACAGAAGACAAAACAAAACAATGAGCAGACAATGAGCAAAAACAAAAACAAAAAACAAAACAAAAAAAGTTTCTGCTTGACTCTACATGCAGAAAATAGGGACTATTTTCAATATAAGTGTTAGAAAACCCATTCCTAAAGTTTTATACAATCAGGAAATTTTTGTGTCTTGGTTTGTCAGGGATGCTATGACAAATAGCACACAATGCATTGTCTTAAAAACAGAAACTTAATGTCTCCCAGTTTGGAAGCTAGAAGTCGAAAATCAAGGTCTCATCAGGCCATGGTTTCCCCCTGACTTTGTAGGGTTCTGGTGCTGGCTTGCAGCAATCCTTGGTATTCCTTATCTTGCACCTCTGTCTCCGCCACATAGCGATCTGTCTCCTTGGTCTCCTCTTGTGCCTTTATTTGACCTACTGTGTCTGAACTTTCCCTATCTTATAAGGACTTCAGCCATATGGATTAAGGCCCACCTTGGTTCAGGATCTTCAAAAATCCTATTCACAAATTAGTCAACACCTTAACTAATAATATCTCCAAATTTCCTACTTACAAATGGGTTTACACTCACAGGAAAGCAGATTAAGACTTGAATATGTTGTAATGAGAGAGATGATTCAATCCTTAACATCATGCAATCTCTGAACCTCAGTTTCCTCAGCTGCTGACATAACCCCAGGGCAAAGGGGGGCAATAAAATATGCAATATAAAAAAAAACACATGATGGAATCTGTGATGTGGGTGGGAGATGCCAGCACCCAAGCTCCCTAGCAATGCGTTTGTCAAATCCACAACCACTACCTCCCTTGCACAATGCATCCCTTTTGACTCCTTGACCACCTCCATTCTTGGTTCCAACTCCTCCTCTGCCACCTGTGCCCTCACCCCTCCCTTGCCCAGCTCAATATATTGGAGTGTCCAGGGCACGGCACTGGCCCCACTCCCATCTCTGTGTTTATTCTTTGGTGATTTAATCAAGTCTTTGGTGCCTTAGAGGTGGTGTAGGGTGGGGGAGCCTGCCCTGAAGTCAGGTCACAAAGGGAAGGACAGGAAAACTGTGGCTGTGTGGGGCAATACAGGTCAAGGTAGATGTCCTGGAGGGAGACACACAGTTGCACCTGCTCCTCTCACTGGAATGTGGTCAGTGGCCATCCTGAAAGGATTGAAAACCACCTATCTTTCCAATGTATCAGAGTTAGATTCATTTATAATTTTCCTCCACTTAGTTCTTCTGCCTCTTTTATTTGAACCTATAATTAGCACTATACCTGTTAAATATATGTCCCAGAGACTTAAATCATCATTCTGTTCACATGCCAGTTAAGTTCTGAATCTCAGAAGAGTTGCAACACCTACTCTCCAGTTCATCAGACTCACACAGGGCAACTAACAAAAGGATGATGATGGACAATGCCCATCCAAAAAAGCAAAGAGTATCTACAACTGCAAGCAAAACAGTTCCATCCATTTGCCTTATGGGATCTAAGCCCCCTCTCAATCAGAAGCAGATTGGGCATCACCATCCCAAAATCCTCAAGACTGAGGAATGAACAAGCAAAAGGTGGGAATGCAAACTTGGACTAAAGCAGACTTATTATTATTCTAGCAATGGAAGAACTTGTAACACTGCTATAAAGACAGTGATCACCAGAGGTTCTGAGGGGAGGGAGAGGGAAGAATAGGTGTAACATGGGGCATTTTGGGGGACATTGAAATTGTTCTGTGTGGTATTGCAATGACGGATACAGGCCATTATACATGTTGTCAAAACCTATGAAATTGTTCAATGCAAAGCGTAAACCATAATGTAAACTACTGACCATGCTTAGTAGCAATGCTTCAATAGGTGTTCATCAGTTGTAACAAATGTACCACACTAATGAAAGATGTTGTTAATGGCAGAAGTGTGGGAAGGGGAGGGGAGGGGGTATATGGGAATCCCCCATATTTTCAATGTAACATTTATGTAATCTAAAGCTTCTTTAAAAATAAATTTTAAAGAACCCAGAGGTGGATCTCCCTTGATAAGAGAGCCATGCACAGTACTCTGCTCCCCAGTGCCTCCACAGGGGACCTGCAGCCTCACTGTGCAAGGGAGGAGGGTGGTATAGTCAGCGTGCACCAGTGTTCTGTTGGTAACGCCTTTGCCCAGAGGAGTACAAAGGATAGGTGCACGCTGTGCACAGCATCCCAGAATGGCAACCCTGCTTTCACAGCCACCATCCTCCCCTCCCATTACAGGCTCTGATAATGATGCGAGGCCTGGCGGGGCCGTGAGGGAGAGCTGCAAACAGACATGGAAGATCCCCAGGCTCCCCACTCCCAAGTCTGCGCTGTGTGCCCTGAGGAGGAGCAGCTACAGACATGGGCCGCACGATGAAATGACCTTTGGTTGTGGCACTGGAAGGCCTCCTTGCCTATTGGGAAACACTCATTTATCCCCTGAGGGTCACAGCAGTGCTGAGATCACAGGGGCAGTCAAGTCCTTACAGTCAGTGTGTGCAGAGATTCCTGAACAAGGGCCAGGGCTAACGCTGTCCCTGCAAAGCTTCTGGTGCTCTCTAAGGCGGATCTGAAAAATTCACTGCATCCCCAAGGGCTCGGGGCCAAATGAGCCACCCCTGGGGTTTCACCCCCTTGGAGCCGGTCCTGGTGTTTCTCCAGAGCATACCACAAAATAGGATTCCAGAATCCCTTAGATGTCAGCTGCTCGAGTTCTGTACCCAGTGTTGACATCCCTTCTACAACCTCCTGGCCATCCTAGCTCTTGACCACTTAGTACTCCACCCAGGCACCCAATCTGCTGTGTGGCAGTTGTACTAGCAAGGCCTTGCTCTATTTAAGTGCACAACTACTATGCACTGGTGTGCACTGTGTGTGTGTGTGTGTGCACATGCAGTTAGTAGGCATCAAATGTGAAATGTGCATGCCCCTTCACCAGCAGTCCACTTCTAGGAATCTACCCTTCAGAAATACCTGCACAAGTGAGTAAAACAAAAGTGCACTAGGGCATTCCCTGGGGAGTTATAATAGTGCTCTCCCTGGAACTGGGATTGTTCAAGCCAAACTGAAATGACCTTTAGACAAAGGAGCTGTGGAGGAGATTCCAGGGTCAAGTGGGAGATTAAATGTCATGACCTCATTCTTCCAAGTACAAGCCCTTGAGCTGCTCAGATGCTGGAAGAGACAGAGCAGACCCCTGGCCCCACTTTGTCTTCTCTACTACACCTTTGTCTCCAGCCCCTTCCCCACATACTCCCCATGGTAAGACCCTAGAGGCCCTGGAGAAGGGGGTGAGCTCTGAGGGATCTCACATGGCTCCTGAGGTACCTGGATCCCCTCTCTGGTTATTCTTGGAGGAGGGAAGCCAATACACCCCACACACGTGCCCTCTTCATGGAAGGCCCAGCAAACACACCCAAGCACGCATCTTCCTCTGACACAAAGCTGCAGGGTCAGCTGAGGTGTGGCACTGAGGGTGGTGAGCATGGTGGCTACAGGGCCAGGGAACACTGCAAGGCTGGGCAGAGGTAGCAGTCCCTCAGTAGTGCCGTGAGCATGGCAGCACTCATACCTGCTTGCCCAGGATGGTTATGAGTGACGGCGAGTGCTGCCAATGCAGCCTCAGAGGGAGTGGCGTGGCCTAGGGATAGTGAGCAAAAGTGGGTTCTTTCCACCCAATGCACTTTAAAGACCAATTCCTGAGACATCAGAAGAGAGAAAGAGTTTATTGGCTTGTGTATAGCAAAGGTCAATGACCTAACAGCCCAAAAACTGCTTAATCCTGATAGTTTTATAATATCTAGATTTAGAATTTTATGCTAATAAGTAATTACAGTGGGGCTGGCTCAGATTCCTTCATTAATAAACATTAAGGGGATGAACAGGATGGGGGGGTGGATACAAAATAAGGGTGAGTCACAAAGTTATTACAATCACCAAAGAATCATTATCAGGGATCAAGGAATCTGGGGATGGTGGGTACAGACTGGGGTGGGGGTCAGTGGCAAGGTTTTTCTTATGGATTTAAAACAGGAGGGTGGAGTGGTTGCTATTTCAATAGAAATGCTCATCCATCTGGAATACTCACCTTAATTGAGGGTTTTAATTAGAAATGACCACATACAAAGATAAGATCTGCCTGGAATAATCATCACAATGGCAGGTTTTTAGTTGGAAATGACCACATACAAAGGGTTAGGGCAGTCTTGCCAGTTTCAGTAATTTCAGATATTAAGCTTTGGTTATTTTATAATATACTGAAAGTAAAAGGCATCTATATAAATATTCAGTAATCATAATTATTAGTTCGTTCTTAACCCTCGGTTACACTGGGAGGGTCCTTCCAGCATGACTGTGGGGCTTCCAGACTCACCAGAATACAGCAGGATCATGGCAATTGCAGGAGCAGGGACCATTTGCAAGCTTGCTGCAGAAACAGTGAAGGTTGGCAGGGTGGCTCTTGTCCCAGCCTTGCAGAGTTTAAACTACATGAGAAAATGGAAGTGAAAAAAAAAATTGTTTAGAGAAAGCCCTGGAGAACCCTCAGAGAAAAAAAAAAAAAAAAAGCCCTCTTGAGTTTCCTCTTTATCTATAGAAATTTGAATTTGAAATCCTCACCAAAGCAGCTGCTAGACAAGCCCTAGTTCATTACGTTTCACCCAATGCAAAAAAAAGTCACCTGCCCTAAACTTGCCCCTAAAGGACAGGCAAACTCTCATCCAATCATTAGAAATCAAGCTAACTTCCTTTTTATGTCCGTCAAAATTGTTTGCCATCCCTAGAAGCCCGAAGTTACTTCTGTTCTGGCATCCTTGGCTGCAGCAACATTTTGGTGTCTTGAATAAAACGCTGTGGTCTGTAAACTCAACTCCAATTTGTCTTTCACAAGTTCGGAGGCCCCAGATAGATATAGAAGATGCCCTCTGGTGACTGGCCTGGTGAGGCACCCATGAAAGAAACTTGTGTGTATGCTGTCCAATCTCCGAG
>JAQZBX010114453.1:0-10017 GCA_029593785.1 Cabassous unicinctus
TTTTTTTTTTTTTTTTTAAAGTAGACCCCTTTGAAATCTGGTGAGTGCTTATCTACGAGATGCTTCAGTGGATGTATACTGTTAGAATACTGTTTAATTTGGTCAAATATATATGATTGTGTTTTGTTCCTAAGTTGTAGTTAAATATTGTAGCCCAAGGCAGCTGGAAGGGTTGACGTAAAAATAATGTGAAATTTAGTCTGTGGATGCTGTGTTCTCATGTTAATATTCTGTCATCTTGTTTTAAAATGGATTAGTCCAAAGTTCTAGGAAAAGAATGCTTATATTTGTTGTATTCTGGATCTAATTAGCTAAGACCAAATAGTTCAGACTATGTCTCAGCATCCGCAGAAACCAGGTAAACTCTAGAGCATGGCTTTCTTTGTTTACTGAGGAAATGAATGGCTTTGGGAACTTCTCCTTCTCTGGTTCTCAGATGTTAATTCACTCTGATTCATTTACATACTTAACAAAGGATTGCTTTCCCTGCTTGGGATAAAAGTTGTTCACTTATACCTTGAATTGTGCTTGATTCCAATTTAGGCCCAATAAAAGGGATAAATCTTATCTCTGGTAACTAGAAGAAGGAGCCATTTGGTTTAGAAGGTGTCAGCTTGGAATCAAGTTTAAAATGGAAGTCACCTCTGGAAAGCCTTCACTGATCCTTCTGATCCTTCTAGGCTTCCATATTTTATTCATAGCATTTTTCACAGTCAGTGGAGTACTTTTCAGTCATCTTATCAAGAGTAGCGATTTTCCTACTGGTCAGATGTTGTCTCATGAACTTTTAACCACAGCATAAGGCACAGTGTAGGTGTACAACAAATATTCGTTGAATTAAATTGAAAGGAATTAAACAATAATTTAAAGAGCCACAGAGCGTGAACTCGAGGACAAGTTTGATACCATATTTTCAGATAGAAAATTTTCAGTATTTTTTAAACAATATGTGTTTGTTTTCCAATTACAAAATACATGCTCATTATAGCAAAGACCATAAATAAACAATAGTTTTTAAGCCATCTATTATCACACCCCTCAAATAACGTCTTTTTGACGTTTGATGTACAGCATTTATCAAATTACAGAATCCCTTTTGTAAATACCTTACAATGTTTTGGTCTTGAGATAGCCATCAGAGTTTGTACTCAGTCAAAGGCCCAGGTGCCAGACCAATTGCCATCCCAGTTGAAGAGTAATCCATGGCCTTTATTTTCTGTGTATCCTACACTACATCAGCAGTGACTAAGTAAATACTAATGTTTACAGTTTCTCATTTCCTCTCTCTTATGCCAGCTTTTCACATCCTGAACAACACCACTATTCAGTTTAAACTGGAGAAAATCCCTATAGAGAGAGAGTCTGAATTGACTTTCTCTCTTAGTCCAGATGACCTGGAAACTTCTAGCATCATGAAGATTGAAGGAAAATTTGTTAATCCAGTTCAGGTAAAAACCTTGTTGATTTTCATGTAGGGGAAGTTGAAATCCTTTTTTAAAACGATTATATTAAAACTTAGCTTCATTATGAGTAATTCCTTTGGGTCAGAAGTTTCTGTATCACATAAGGATTTTGAACCCTGCCAATGAACAGTGAATATATACATGGCTCTGGCAAGGTTTAAACTTGACTTTTTATGTGAAGCATGCATACTAGCTTTGCACATGGCACATGGCTTCATTCATTGACACATTGGTGCAAAGGGTAGGCTGTTAAAATACCACTTGCACTACTACAGTTTGGATGCTGTTTGTGGAAGCACCATTTCCTTTCTTTGGGCCTCCCTCTGTCTACTTTCTAGAGTATGTTTGTATACTACTGTGAAAAGTTTGTTTGACTCACTCTCTTTACTCGCATCCCACTTGTTTTATGTACATTACATGTCAAAGGCATTTTCTAACATAGAAGACACTAGAATAGAAATTTGTTCAGTGATGATTGTGACGTTGGGTGAGTCATTTCATTTCTGTTCCTCTTGTTCCTAGTCTACATTTAGAGTTACTAATCTCGTCTCACTCTAAGAGAAATTATGAGGGAATATAAGATTATATATGTTATGTTGGAAGGAAACTGTATAAATTCAAAGAGAAAGAATTAATACATATTACTGCTGCTTATAGCTTGCTCCAGTAAACATGGAGTCCTTTTATTATGTCATTTTATCACTGAGGAATCAGTTTTGTTAGCCTCCTTCATGTTTTAAGGAGGATTGAATTTTATAGAGGAAGAAGACAGATCCTTAACTTTAATGCCATTCAGAAATGGAAAACTATAGCTTCAAAAGTCAGAGTTTCTCTTTTCCAGGAGGTTATAATTTTTATTCACTTTTGACATACATGGCACAGCCTATAAAACAATCTGATAATCTGAGCTAACAGATCCTTTTAAGGGAGAATTAGTATTGCCCTCTCCAAAATGAAATGGGCTGGGATCGGAATTTCTTTTATGTATAAATGTCTAGTGTGTGTGTATGTACATGTATTTTTGTGTGTACATACATCTGCTGTCTTTTTTTCATCAAAAGTGTAATTCTTCCTAATTGCACAGGCAGTTCAGAAAAGGGCATTAAATGATAAAATGAGGATAGGCAGAATCTTGGACACTGGACCCTAGCTGTGGGCAATAACAGGTAACAGCTATTTGGGAGTAACCCAGGAGAGCTGCTTATGGACATGTGTACCTGTTAACATCAGTAGCTCTTGGTGATGGCTTTCAAGGGCATGGAGCTTTCCCCACAGCTTTCCCTCTGCAGGCTAAGCTTTTGTCTTTTTAGCAGTGACTACTAGGACAGGTTTTTCACCTTAAATCTAGCACATAATGTGAATTTTATTGCATTATATTGCATTATTCTTTTGGTTACTGTTATTTTCAATGAAACTGTATCTGAAAACTTTTTCTTATAAAAACGTTTGAATATACAAAATTAGAGTAATCTAATGAACCTTATATACCCATCACTCAGATTCATTAATCAATATTTTGTCTCATATGTTTTACCTATTGTTTTATTTTTTTGGTGAATATTAAAGGAAAATTCCAGGACTCCTGCCATTTTTACCCCTCTATATTTGGGCTGTATCTCTAAAATTGATGTGCGTTTTCTTACATGACCACAGTGCTATTATCATGGCTTACACAATTAATGAAAATTCCTTAATATTGTCAAAATTTTAATCCCATTTTCAGATTACAGTGACATGTAAAAAATTTTTATTTATGTATGTTAATTGTGGCAAAATATACATGACAAAAATAATTTTAACCATTTTAAGTAGGCAATTCTTTGACATTGAGTACATGGAAAGTGTGTAACTTTCACCACAATCTATTTCCAGACTATTTTCATCATCCCAAACCAAAACTCATACTTATTTAGCAATCAGTATGCTCCCTGTTACTCCTTCTCCCTACCCCTTGTAACCACTATTCTGCTTTCTGTCTCTCTGGATTTGCTTATTCTTAGTATTTCATATAAGAGGAGTCATACAATATGTGTCCTTTTGATATCTGGCTTATTTCACTCAACATGATATCTTCAAGGTTCATCGTGTTGTAGCATGTTCTAGGGCTTCATTTCTTTTTAGGGCTGAAAAGAAATACCACATTTTGATAATACATTCATCTGTTGATGGATACTTGGGTTGCTTCTGACTTTTGGCTATTATGAATAATGCTGTGAGAACATCAGTGTACAAATATTTGTCTGAGTTCCTGCTTTCAGTTCTTTGGAGTATATACCTAGGAGTGGAATTTCTTGTCAAATGGTAATTCTATGTTTAACTTTTTGAGGAACCACCAAAAATGTCTTTTTCCTTTGGCTTGTTTGAATCAGGATCCAAACAGGGTCCACCCATTGCATTTGGATGATAAATCTTTTAGGTCTCTATTATTCTAGTCTCCTCAGTCAGAAGGCATGAAATGTCTGGTTGTCTCTCTCCTAGTGATGCTAACATTAATTATTGTGTTCAGGTGGCAAGAACTTGATTCTTTCATTGTAAAATTCCTTGTTAATCATTCTTCTAATGGTTTATTCCACTGATGAACTTTAATGAAATAATTATTTAATCAGGAGTTACAAAATGGTGATGAATTCTGTCATTTTCATATTTATTGTTTAGAATTCTTTTGTTAAAAAATTCCCCTTAAGTAAATAAAAAAAGCTTTTCTAAAAATATTTTTAATAAGAAATTGTAATTAAGGGCAAAGAAAGAGAGAAAGGAAACATTAGTAATCATGAATCATCATCATCATTAAAAAAATACTGTTTGTTTAGTAGTATTCAATTTTTCCCAGGCCTATGGTGTAACCACATAAGACTTGTGGCAGCATGCTCTTCACTTTATGCATTTGTTCTTTTGAGGTTAGAGTGACTTTACTGACTCATTCATGCAATTAACAGCATTTATTGTGTGCGTATTATTTTATGAGGTACTAGGTGAAGGTATTGTGAATAGAACCAGAGTAGAGAGAACAGAAATAAACCAAATGAAACAAAGTAGTCCTTGTTACCTACTAACTTAAAATCTGGTGGAGAAACCTATAAAAACAGCTTTGGAAATGCATGGGCAGTGCATCTGAGTACAATTAACTATAGTAATGGAGTAACTGAATTTTTCTCTTTGAATACAGGTGGTGTTAGCAAAGCATGTATATGAGCAGGTTTTACAAACGCTGGACAATCTTGCGTATAGTGAAGATCTGAATAAGTTTCCAGTCAGTGCCACCTCCTCACCTTGCCCTAATTCTCCTCTGCCTTCCCTCAGTACCTGTGGAGAACCCTCTGTTGAAAGGAAGGAGAATGGATTGTTCAGCCATTCCAGCCTTTCAAACACGTCTCAAAAGTCCTTGTCTGTGAGGGAAGTCAAATCCTTCACCCAGATTCAAGCCAACTTTTGTATATCAGAGCTTCAAGTTCAGTTAAGTGGAGATCTGACTTTAGGGGCCCAGGGTCTTGTGAGCTTAAAGTTTCAGGATTTTGAGGTGGAATTCAGTAAAGACCATCCTCAGACTTTGTCTATTCAGATTGCCTTGCGCTCTCTGCTGATGGAAGACTTATTGGAGAAAAATCCAGATTCCAAATACAAGAACCTGATGGTGTCTCGGGGAGCTCCTAAGCCGTCTAGTTTAGCACAAAAAGAATATCTTTCTCAGTCTTGTCCTTCAGTGTCTAACGTGGAGTATCCCGATATGCCTCGGTCTCTCCCTTCCCACATGGAAGAAGCTCCTAACGTCTTTCAGTTATATCAAAGACCCACCTCTGCATCCCGGAAAAAGCAAAAGGAAGTCCAAGATAAGGACTATCCCTTGACTCCACCTCCTTCTCCAACAGTAGATGACCCCAAGTTATTTGCTGGGAAGAGTAAATTTGATGATTCCTTGGTCCACATCAATATATTCTTGGTGGATAAGAAACATCCAGAATTCTTGTCCAGCTATGATCGAGTCAACCGGTGCATTGATGTTGATTTTAACTGCTTGGATGTGCTGATCACGCTGCAAACCTGGGTCGTGATATTAGATTTTTTTGGAATTGGCTCCACTGCAGATAACCATGCAATGAAGGTGTCATCTGAGGACATTTTACAAAATGTGAAGTTAGAGTCAAATGCTTTAAGAGAGTCTGAACTTCAGGATCCAGTTAACACCAAGTTGGATCTCAAGGTATCAGTTCCCTTTGGCTCCTGTAAATTCTAAGAATAAGTTTGTGGTTGCTTATTTAAATGCCAGCAATTTACATTTACTCTGGAAAAATAGCTCCTGATGGCATGGGAGCTATTTAGTTGTCTGGGTGTCTGTTATAAAAGAGTGAACATTAATATTTGAGAAAAGACTTTAGTGTAAATCTCATCTAGAGGCGGGGAAAACCAATGGTTTCAGTAACTTCTTGTCCTTCCAATGGACTATATAATTCAGTGGAATTACTTAAGTTTCTCTGAACCTCAGTTTTCTCATCTATGAAATTAAGATAATTAAATGAACACATTTTTGTAAAGCATTTACAAAGCTCCTAGTATATAGTAGCTACTTTAAAGTGTGGCTTTTATTATCTCCCCACTATTTCAGAACATGATTGGCTTTCATTGAGGGCAACAGTATAGCTGTTAAGAATGAAGTCTTAGAAGTCAGACTGCCTAGGTTTGAATCCTGGCACTTTTCTCTAACCATGTAACTGTGAAGCTATGGGAAAATTATTTAACTTCTTTCTCCCTCAAGTTTTTCATCAATCAACTGGGGGTGATAAATGGTACTTACGTCATTGGGCTGTTTGAGGATTCAGTGAAGTAACGTAGGTGAAAGCCATGTCATCACACGGTGGATGGCATGTAGTGAGCACTTGTGAATGGTAGCTCATAATTATTTTTAGCATTCTATTGATTACAATCCTTGTAATTTGTTCTCAGTACTCATTTTATAAATATTTATCAAGAAACACAAACGTGATAGCATTTGAATTTAAGGCTGTTCTGCTCTCTGTGATAGAACAGTAAGATGTGTAAGCAGTTAAATTTAACTGACCATTTGGAAGTGCATAAGGCTATTGTAATTGGCACCAGGCCAGACCCCTGGGTCCCCCTGCAGCGGCTGATTAAGTTAGTGTGCCTTGAGGATGAAGTTCTCATCTAAATGTCTTAGCATGTGTGGGCGTGCACTTATTTCTGGGGAAAAGGGAGGAGAATCATGTTTTACCCAGTTACCTTTTCTTATTTCCCTAGCTGCCAGTGGGCTTCATTCCTCTAGAAATGGAGAAGCCCTCAGAGGAGAGATGGGCAGGAACCAACTTCATTTCTCTTGCTCAGTGTTTGGTCCATGAATGACCTGCAGCACTCAGAGGTCTCTGGTACCTTGGGTTTAGCGAGATGAATGGAGAGGCTTCAGACATTCTTTTGGACCTAATACAGGGGTTCTTAACCAGGGGTCCACAGATCCCAAAGGGGTCTGTGGAAAGATTTCAGGGGGTCCATGAGCTTGAATTGAAAAAAAAAAAACACAACTTATTATCTTTATTTTCTCTGACCTCCAATGTGGAGTGTCGTAAAAGTATCTGCTGCTACATTCCGAGAAGGGGTCCATGGATTTCATCTGACTGGCAAAGGGGTCCATGGAACAAAAAAAGGTTAAGGTCCCTTGACTTAATATGTTAGTAGTTTTAACTGTGTTCTTGTGTCCCTCCAATGACCTGCTTCATGCACCTGTAGGTGTTGGATGTGGAGTGCCCCCAGGGGGCTTTGCATAGGGTGTTGTAGCTGGTTCCACAAGAGAACAGGACTAGTTAAGTGCTCCTCAGCAGTGTAGCTTTTTAAGAAACATTTATTTTTGAGAAACATTTTATTGTGAAAAGTTTCAAACATACCACAGAGAGAGAATAGTATAATGGACCCCCATATACCCAACTCTTATTTCATCATTTATTGAGGTTTGTCACATTTACTTTTTCTATTTGCTAAAGTATTTTTTAAAATAAATTCCAGATACCATTTCACCTCTATTTACTTCAGTAAGCATTAAAAAAAAAACTATGGGCATTTTCTTACATAACCACAATATGCTGTCACATCTAACTAAATTAACAAGAACTCCTGGGTATTATGTGAAACCTTCCAGTCCATAATCTGTCCCTGATTATCTCAATAATGCCCTCTTATTCTTGGATTTTAGAGGAATGAGTGGTTTAAGAAACTTCATGTCTTTCCCTAGGTCTTTACATTTCAGTGGGATACTTTGCTTTCCTGAGTCTTAGTTTCTACATCTACAAAATGAGGAGAATGAAATAAAATGATGTCTGACATGGATCCAAACAAGCAAATTGCGTGCTAATTTGCTGTCATGTCTCTTAAATCTCTTTTAATTAAAATAAGCCAGTTGGCCCCCTCCCCTTTCCCCCCACAGAACTGACTTGTTGCAGAAATTGGATTAGTGTCCTGTCGTGTCCCACATTCTGGATTTGTCTATTCCTTGTGGTGCCATTTGACTTTATCCTCTCTCTTTTTAGAAATGGAAGTTAGCTCTGGAGACTTGATCAGATTCAGGTCCACCTTTTTGTAAGAACACTTTTTACAGGTGGTGCTGACTGCTTCCTGGTGTATCACAGCAGGAGGCATGCAACCTCTGGTTGTCCCACTGTTAGTGATGCGAAGAGTGAATTGAGGTGGTAACAGTCTGATTCCTCCAACAAGGCATTTATATATGTTGTTGTGGTGATTAAATGACTAGAGGTTTTATTACCGCCACCCCACCTCTCCCCGACTCCATGGTGATGATCTTGCCTTGAAATCCTTCCATGGTCTATGTCAAAAAGCTTTCTGCAGGGGAACCTCTGTGGCACTGCAGTGGCCTCCAAGGTCATTGCTCCAGCTGTAATACCCTTTTTTCTCTACCTTCCTCTGCAAACATTTTTCCTTCCTTCTTTTTACATCTTTTTTTCTCTTAGTCATTCATTCGTCAAACAACTCTTTGTGATGGGCACTGGAGTTAAAGGGGTAAGGCATAGCTTCTGCCATTTGGAAGCATGAGTGGTAAATGAAGTTTGCATCTACTCTCCATCTTCTCCTGTCTCCTTCCTTCACTTCACCCCATGCCTTATCCAGTGAGAGTACTTAAGAGCAAAAAATATTGTTGAGACCTGCCTCAACAGATTCCAGACATATGTCTTTTTAGTTGTTATAGGTACAATACCATAATACAGAATTTGTTGCAAAGGATGCTGTTCCCAAGACAGACAGTTGGTTTTTCTTCTATTTATAGTTGTCCCTGGTAAGGAAAATCTTTGATTGTGATTTCTAGGTCAAGTCCCAATTGATCAACAGGGGCTCCTATTAAATATTTGTCCAAAGGCACAAACAGGATTCTAAATCATATCCATTATTTTGCTTTGGCAAATTTCTTAATGAATCTATTAAGATTCATTATCACAGGATATACAGTGTTAAATACAAACACAAAAATGATAAAAATTGTTTTATAATGTAAAAAATGTCACTAACAAAATAGATAAGAAAACCATAGAAAAGACACCACAGAATCTGGATTTTAATTACCCAGTTGAATTCCTTTTTTTAATCAGCTCTGTCCTCAAATTATGGTTTGACTGGCCTAAGAAAGCTGAAGTGAAATTGTTTTATTAAAAGGTTTATCTTCCAATTTCCTGAGTCTTTCTGCATCTGAATTTTGTTCTGCTATTTCCTTGATTGATACCATCCCCCATCCTCAGTAATGTTTGCCTTGCTTTATCTTCTGCATTCTCCAGGTTCATTCACTCTCTCTTGTGCTGAATAAGACCACCAGTGAGCTTGCTAAAGCAAATGTGTCCAAATTAGTGGCACATCTGGAAATGATTGGTAAGTGGGGAAAATCAAACTTGTAAAATCTGTTAAGAATTTGAACATTCTGATCACAAAGCTAATTGTCCTCATGTGCTAAGTAAAGTATGGATCAGTGGCTTGATTGTGGTTTTTGGTCTGGCCATAATTTGTAGTAGTGGTTCCCAAATCCTGGTTTATAGACCAGAATCATGTGGATAGTTTGTTAGAAATACGGGTGCCCAGATGCCCAGCTCTGCTGCCCCGTTTCCCCCTGCATCCTTGACAGCTATCTATGTTTTTAACAAACTCTGTTCTAGGGTGATTATATAATTTTTTGTCCAGATTGGAATATTTTTGAGAATGAAAGGAGACACTATTAATAATTATGCCTGGTGAAAAGGAATATAACTGGGCTGTCTCTGGGAAACCAGGGCATAGATTCACTATCTATAGCATGGTTTAAGGTAGGAGGATATTGTAACAAAGCTGGCATTTTTTTTAATGGGATTTTGTAGGTTGAGATTCTTACTAGAACATGAGTGTTGTACACCAAGTTCTAAATATAAGAGATTTATAGTGTTTATTAAATACTTCTTTAAGGAATATGTAATTAAACATGGATGATTACAAAGCTCAAATGACTCTGTAGTAAAAATAAGATCTTATGGCTGTTGTAAATTAATTTGTAGAAGTTTCTTAGAAGAGATGTTTCTTAGGT
>JAQZBX010114454.1:0-10018 GCA_029593785.1 Cabassous unicinctus
CAACTGCTTGAGCCACATCCACTCCCCTTCCAGTTGTTTTGAGTCTTCTTTACTTTGCCTCTCAATCTAGGTTGGGAATGATTATTGCTTTGGTACCACAGAAGGAAACTGAGTGGCTGGAGGCAGGGATGGTACAGGGACTTAACATACTTTGTTGCTTTTTGAATAGTACCATGTGCAAAAGCAGGGAATGCTTTTAAAATGTGGATGAATTGTCCTGCTGAAATAATTACGTGTGTGTCCCATTTATGGGTGTTGTTGGTTAGATTTGTTTCTCCACACTTTCCCATTTTAGGCTGCTAGCTTTGCTCTGGCTCTTCCAGGTGATTTGTGTTTAGCCAGAGTGTTGATGAGTGCTGGAATCACTTAACTGACAGCCTTGGTTAGGAGTTCCCAGCATGACAGTTTCTTCCTGCTACCTTACCCCTTTGAATCAGTGTCTTCTATTCTCTGCTCTTCTTCCAAATAGGAATTCTGAGATTTGGATTTAATATGCCTTGTCCAGTTGTGTTCTGGTAATCAAAATCATAAACTCAAAGTTACATTGGTTATGGAAATCTGTTTCAATTGAACTCCTCATATGGGTTAACCCTGTCCCCTTGAAACAATGAAAGGAAAATTAAATGAAAATAAACAAGTCCTGGCGTCAAGGAAAACTCCAGTGGGATTATATATCCAACCATCTTCCTTGAACATGCTGTACCTAATTGTGTAGCAGATATTACCTCATTGTCAGTCGGTAGAAATCATTAGCTAATGTCCATAGCATATTTGACACCCAAAATGGATCAGTTGACGCTCCACTATACTAGCAAGTCTATTTTCAGTAATAACTGTGAAATGAAAGGAATATTAAAAATGGCCAGTGCAGAGTAAAAACCATTATTGAACTTTGTATATTATGCCAGTAATTTTTTTTTTTGAACTGAAATAAGATATAACCCTACAAAAAGGAGAAATGGATTAATGCCTTTCATTAATATATTTTTGAACAGAGGGGGAGACATATGTACACGTTGATCTGTAACATCATGAGTAAAATGGTTTCTGTTTTAGAGCTGCATGCATTTCTATTATATTTGGTAAAAACTTCTGAAGCTTTTCTTCTACAAAAATCTGATAAAATGGCCAAAAAGATAGCAAACATTGACATTTGATCTATTGTTTTAATATGAGTGTTCAGTTCTTGGTGAAAACAAGGCAGTCAAACATTGTTCTTTTGATTTCTTCTGACAATGGGAGCTAGTATCTTTTGTTGTTTCTCAAGCAGTCTTCAAAATTTGATTTATTTTCCCATGTTTATTTCTTGCATTTTGTGGCATAGTTAATGACGCTCCACAATTTCTGTATGCTGATCTTCAAGCGGTTCTCCAAATTAACTTCCACGTAGAACACAATATTAAAATTGTGTATGGCCCATGTGCCCCCTTACTGTCTATACGTGGGGCAGGCTGCGTTCACTGCCCCACCCTTAGTATACACTGGGTAAAATTCTCATTAGGCAGATCGAGATTTCTCCCTACATCTGGGCATATCTCTTCAGTCTCCTTTGCAAAGTCTGCATTTTGGTTCTGAACCGTTTTTATCGGTCTATATACTTTTCTGATAAATAATCTTATCAATTTATTTCTGTCACTTTAAATGCAGCTTTTATGCCAGTGATTCCCGTATATTTCTCTCCAACCAAGATTTCTTTTTATCTCCCATGCTCAAATATCTACCTGCCTATTTGAGGTCTGTCCATTGGGTATCACAGATGTCTCAAACCAAGATGGAGCTCTAGATCCTCGGCAAATGTCTCTTCTCCTGTTGTTCTCCGTCTCACTGACTGACACTGACACCACCATCCAACAAGAAGCACAAGCAAGAATCTTAGATGTCATACTGATATTTCCTATCCCTCTCCCTCTAATTCATTACCCAGCCATGTTTATTCTTCCTCCAAAAGAAATTTTAAATTTGTCCTCTTTCAAAGATCTGCAGGAAAAAATGTTGCCTTAATTGGTAGTAAGTCCCATTATTCAATAATCTCACTGACAGAAATTGTTCTTGTATCAACTTGAAAATTTTCTGTTACAATTTAATCCTATTTTCTCTAAATAAAATGGCATCATATAGATTCAGGGGTCAGCACACTTTTCCCGTAAAGGGTTAGATAGCAAACATTTAGGTTTTGTGGACCATATTCAACACCATGGTGCCAGGGGCCACTGTAGCATGTAAATAGCCCTAGATGGAAACAAATGCGCATGGTTGTATTGCACAAAACTTTATTTACCAAACTGGTGGCAGGCTGGATTGGACCCTTGGACTGTATGTAGTTTGCAAACCCCTGATGGAAATGATAAAATCTCTTGTCAGCCTGCACTTTAGGCTTCTCAGATATTTTGTGTTCTAATTCTTAATCATCTTAGTGACTGTCCTCTGGGTTCTGGGTATTCTTGAATGTTGGTACTAAGAACTGAGCCTTAAAATATATATTCTGACTCTTAGTTCCCATGAGGAATGATTTAGCCTATGATTCCTTTACGCTATTAGTTCAGCCTTTGTGTCCCAACACACTTTTTTTTTTTTTTTTTTTTAAGATTTATTTTATTCATTTATTCCCCCCACCCTCGTTGTTTGTGCTCACTGTCTGCTCTTTGTGCCTGTTAGTTGTGTGCTCTTTGTGTCTGCTCATCTTTTTAGGAGGCACCGGGAACCAAGCCCAGGACCTCCCATCTGGGAGGGAAGTGCCCGATCACTTGAGCCACATCCGTTCCCTGCTTGTTGTGTCTCTTGTTGGTGCTTCCTCCTTATGTCTCCTTGTTGCGTCATCTTGTTGCATGAGCTCACAGTGCAGAGATTGGAGGGTGAAGGAGTATCCACCAGGGCCCAGCTGTCCTGAGAAAGGGAGCGAGGTCATAGTTTCTGGGTACAGTGCAGGGTCCCATCTTTGTAGTATACCATCAATAACCACATGTCCTCTCCTTTTTTATTAATACGTCCAGCTCTTTTTCCTTAGACTTCTTTGTTTATCCATGGATAGATGTTCTCCATCTGTAAATGGTTAACTTTGGACATAGTATCTCTAATATTCTTTGTAGTTCCAAACAAGAGGCAGCAGAGCTTAACAGTTAAGCACATGGGTGAGGCTTCATGAGTTCACATCTGCCACTTACTACCTAGTTAACCCAGAGCAAGTTACTTAACCCTGGTGCCTCAGCTTTCTTCTCTGTAAAATGAAGTTGATCAGTTACCAATTCCTTAGGGTGGTTGTGGGAGTTTGGTGAGCTGTCCAATGATTACAGCAGTGCCTGTGTGTTGTGAACAGTCAGTAAAGTATTAGTTGCTGTTATATTCTGCGATTCTTTGTAATGACCTATAACGTTTTCCAAAATGAAAAGTAGTGGAAGAAGAAAGGTGTTTAAAGTTTAAAACTGTTGTATTCTGTGATTTTCATTGTTGAGGGTGTTTGAACTTGATAATAACCACTTTAGAGTCTTGTCGATATTATTATTATGAAATAATCTAGGAATTCAAGAAAAGGTAAATATCTGAGGCTGGAATGATAGAATCAAGAAGCCTTAGAACATTTGAGCTAGGCTCTGGAAGGTAGGCTAGATTTAGAAGGAGGGGATGCGCGATGGCAAAGTGTGTGTGTGTAGGGGACGGCGGGCTCAAGGTAAACCTCCCACCAGGCACTTGTGAACTAACCCAGGATGTATTAAAATAGTATAGGACCCAGAGTGCCAAGTTGAAGTAATTTCTATTGCTGTTGAAGGATTTGCACGATGGAGATGAAATGATAACAGCTGTCTTTTCTGTACCAGTTCTTCCTTTACGGTACCGGTAGGGTAGGAGACATAACTGTGTGAAGACCAATTAATAAACTAGTATCGTCTTTTAGGCTTGAGATAATAATGATAAGACCTAAGCTGATGACAGTAGGACTAAGGGAGAAGGTCTTTTAAGAATGATTGAAATAAGATTTGATGCCTAGGATATGTGTAGGAGATTGATTAGATGAGATCACTATTGCTTTTATTTTTTTCAATCTGTTAGATTTGAGATGGTAGTAAGACATGAGTAGAAATGTCCTACATTCATTAAACAGATGTTTATTGAGAGACAACTGTGTGTAGACTTTGAACAGCCTCTGGGGATACATGGGAAATCAAAATGGACAAACATCCCTGCCCTTGTGGAGCTTACAATCTAACGGGAGAAACCAACAGAAATCACACAGAAAAGATTACAAATTGCAGTCAGTGGAAATTGCATGAGTAAAGGACATGCAGTTAGGGTAGATGGGCCGTGGTACATTTGAGGAACTTGAGGGCCAGTAAGTAGACTAGCGCTGGATCAAGAAGTGAGGGGAGAACAGCGAAGGATGCGAAAGCTGAAGAGGTCGGCAAGAGGCTCTCTAAGAAGGGAGGCTATAACATGAGATTTGAGTCAGTGTCACAGAGCTGATAGTTGACAGGAAATGTGTATTGTGGATAAAAATGAGAAGTGGCAGGAGGAGAAGCAAAGGAAACTGAAAATAAGCTAGTAGAGAAGTGGGAAGAGGACCAGGAAGTAGCAGTGACGAGGATGCTAATGATGAACTATTCCGGAATGTTGAAAGGCTGAAGAGTATCGACTTACAAAGGCCAAGAAGAAACTAATAAAATATAAAGGGCCATTGGACTTGGTGTGGAAGTTTTGGGTGACCTTCAGACACGTGATTTCAAGAGATGAAGGAGGAAGAGTGGGTGGGTGGTAGACGCTCTAAGTCACCCATAGAAGCAGTAGCTGATGAAAGCAGTTTTTTTGGGTTTTGAAATGTATTTACCCACATGTACATTTTTACTCAGCTAAGATAAGCAATCTCATGATGTGTTTCAGATGAAAAAAAAGATATTGACCATGAGACAGTGGTTGAAGAACAGATCATTGGAGAGAACTCGCCTCCTGATTATTCAGAGTACATGACAGGAAAGAAACTTCCTCCTGGAGGGATTCCTGGCATTGACCTCTCAGATCCCAAACAACTGGCAGAATTTGCTAGGTAAGTTATAACTTCCCCTTTTCTTTTAATTGTAGAAAGTACTGGAAAAATAAAATAAAAAAAGAAAGTACTGGAGTGTTGGCCAGCTGTGTTGTTTGTGCTTGAGTCACATTGGTGGTTTGTATTCTTTCTCTAGGGAAACTTCTGAAAACAAAAGTAGTCAGTTTTATTTTTAGCAGTAACTATACTGTTAATGTGAGTGGCACCATTTTATATCGTTGCAGACAATAAACTGTAGCAAATACTCTTTTTAATTCCATAATTGGCCATTTCTTGTGAATAAATAAAATTGCAAATAATTTTAAAGAAATTTTATCATGCATAAAATATAGGATTCCCGTATACCACCCTATTATTAACACCCTGCATTGGCTAATAACTTGTTTTGAAATGGCCAGCCTCATGCTGCCTCCTGGCCTCTCTGTGTACATTTTGCATTTGGGTGTGTTGTGCTGGACTAAGCTGCTGGAGACCTGGTCTGCTAGACTCCTCCCACTGACCATAGGAAAGGATTGCAACAGGTCATATGTCAGCCTGCCATCACTTAGCTCCCAGTATTTTGTTACTTTAAGCTGGCATGACAGGAAGAGAGCAAATATTTATGACTGGAACCCCTGTGGCAGTCCAAGGTGACCAGTCAGGAAGATCTGGAGAACCCCCCTCCACCCCCTTTTTTTTCCCCTAACTTTTTATTTGGGAATCCTTTCAAACGTACCAGAATTAAAAAATAATACAAACCCCATATGGAGAACTCCAGCATACTCCCCACTCCCTCCAGATATCCAGATCCACCAATTCTAACATTTTACCACATTTCCCATATCACTCCATCCACCCATCCATCCATCTTTTGAACACTCGAGTGTAAGGTGTATACATCATGATCCTTGAACACTTAACACTGCAGTGTACAGTTGCTAAGAATAAGGATTTTCACTTATGTTACTACCTTAAGGGCAATTATCAAGTTCAAAATTAATATTGCTATAAAGCTTACAGTCTATTCCAATTCCGCCCCTCCTCCCCCATTCTCCCCAAGAGAAACCCTATGCCCATCATGCATTAACTCCCCATTGCCCCTGCCCTCACCCCTGTCTGAGCTTGCACATTCTCCAGTATTTTCTTTGTAGTTGCTGTGGTGCTCACATTTAACATCCTGAACCCATAGCAGTCTTGTTTCCTTTGATACTGACGTAACTTCAAGAGTATACACACACTGTGTTCTTAGACTTCCCCAGCCCCCACCTTCATGTAGCGCTTGTCACCGATTGTGGTTCATTGATCTATCATTATATTTTATACACTTGCCTTTTAAATTTTGTAGGAAGTAAAAAGTGGGGTTAACAAAACAAAAATACAGTAGTATTGGCATTTATATTTACCCGTCTTGCTACCCTCACTGGAGATCTTTATTTCTTCATGTGTCTTCGATCTGTTGTCTAGTGACCTTTCCTTTCAACCTGCAGAACTCTGTTTAGCATCTCTTATAAGGCTGGTCTAGTGGTGATGAAGTCCTTCAGCTTTTGTTTATCTGGAAATGTCTTCATCTTTCCCTCATATTTGAAGGACAATTTTTGCCAGACCTAGGATTTTTGGTTGGCAATTTTTGCCTTTAGCACTGTAGTATGTCATCCTACTGCCTTCTTGTCTCCGTGGTTTCTGATGAGAAATTGGCACTTAATTTCATTGAGACTCCCTTGTACATGATACATTGCTTCTTTCTTGCAACGTTCTTTGTCTTTGGCGTTTGACATTTTTATTATAATATGGTACAGTATGGGTCTGTTTGGGTTTTTCCTGCTTGGAGTTTGTTGCATGTCTTGGATGTGCAGATTCATGTCTTTCCTTAAATTTGGGAAGTATTCATCCATTATTTCCTTGAATATTCTCTCTTCCCCTTTCGCTCTTTCTTCTCCTAGGACTCCCAGAGTGTGTCTCTTGGTATGCGTGGGTGCCCGCAGGCTTCTCAGGCTCTGTTCACTCTTCATTCTTTCTTTCTCTTCCTTGGACTGGATGATTTCACTGGTCTTGTCTTCAGGTTCACTGATTCTTTATTCTCCGAGATCCAATCTGCTGTTGAACCCCTATAGAGATTTTTAATTTCTATTACTGTGCTCTTCAGCTGTTTACATTTCATAATTTCCATCTCTCTATTAATACTCTTTGTATTCATCTGTTATTTTCCTGATTTCCTTTCATTCTTTGTCCATATTTTCTTTTATCTCTTTGAGCATATTTAGGACTTTTTTTTTTTTTCTCTTCTTTTTCTCGAGAAGTTGAAGATTTACAGAAAGTCATACATAAAATACAGAGTTCCATGAACCACCCTCTTATTAACTAACACCTTGCATAAGTGTGGTACATGTGTTACAATTCAAGAAAGAATATTTTTATAGTTGTACTGTTGACTATTTATTGTTTACAATAGGGTTCACTGTGTTGTACAGTCTTATGCTTTTTGTTTTTTTGTTTTTCTTTTTAATTTTTATTTTATTAACATAAATAGAACCTGTAGTAACTATCCATTACCAAGACTTTTCCATCAACCCAAATAGAAACTCTACAACTTAAGCCTTTAACTTTCCATTCTCTACCCCGACTCTGGCCTCTGGTAACCTGTATTCTAGTTTCTGACTATGAATTTGCTTGTTCTAATTATTTCATATCAGTGAGATCATACAATATCTGCCCTTTCGTGTCTGGCTTATTCCACTCACTGTGATGTCTTCAAGGTTTATCCATGTTGTCATGTGTCTCAGAATGTCATTCCTTTTTAGGGGCTGAATAATAGTACATTGTGTATAAAATTCCATTTTATTTATCCATGCATTGGTTGGCAGACAAATGGTTACTTCCATCTTTTAGCAGTTGTGAATAATGCCGCTTTGAACGTTGGTGTGAAAATTTCTGTTTGAAACCCTGCTTTCAGTTCTTTGGGGATATATACCTAGAAGTGGGATTGCTGGGTCATATGGTAATTCTATACTTAATCACAGCAGCTGCACCATTTTACATTCCCACCAACAACGAATGACTGTTCGTATTTCTCCACACTCCACATCCTCTCCAACACTTAGAATTTTCCATGTTTTAGTTTTGTTTTTTAAGTTTGTTGTGTCCCAGGTCTGGTCCTCCTTATTCATAGTTTTTATTGTTGTGGGGTTTTTTTGTTTTTTTTTTTGAGGTACCTGGGCCAGGGATTGAACCCAGGACCTCGTATGTGGGAAGCCGGCACTCAATCACTGAGCCACATCGGCTTCCCTGCTTTGGTTTTCTCGTTTGTTTTGCTTGTTGTTTGTTTTTGTTTTTTCAGGAGGCACTGGAACGGAACCCAGACCGCCCATGGGGGAGGCAGACACTCAACTGCTTGAGTTGCATCCGTTCCCCCATTCATAGTTTTTAATGCTTTAATCTTCTCTTTTGCCTGGTCCATTGTTTCCTTTTTCTATGTTTTGTAATCTTTTGTTGAAACCTGGATATTTTGATATTTTTATTATCACTGGAATTTAAACTCTGAGGCATCAGTTCCTTAAGCTTGTATCCAGCTGATGCTATGACAGCTTTCCTTGAATGCCAGGAAGTAACAAAAAATAAAAAAGGAAGACACTGGAGACAGAGTGCTCTCCCAGTCTTTGCAGATTGACTTGGAAGTGCTCTCCTGCAGAGTTTATCCACACAATGAGTTCAGGGAATAGCTCCAGGCCAAAGCATAGGGACCTCCCTGATCCTTTCCATTTTTTTTTTTTTTTCCATTCACTTCTCTTTCTGTTCTCCTGTCTTTTCCAGTTAAGATGTTCTGTCTTCAAAATCACTAATTCTGTCTTCAAGCATTTCATATCTGCTCTTATGTGCCTCTAATGTATTTTTAATCTCATCCATCGTGTCTTTCATTCCCATAAGGTCAGTTACTTTTCTTTGCAGACTTTCAAATTGTTCTTTATGCTCACCCAGTGTCTTCTTAATATCCTTTATCTCTTTAGTCATATTTTCTTTCAATTCTTTAAAATGATTTAGGAGAGTTGTGTGATTATCATTGATTGATTGTCTCAAATCCTGAATCTCTTCAGGATATTTGGTTTGTTCCTTTGGCTGGTCCATCTCTTCCTGTCTCCTAGTAGGGCTTGTAATTTTTTGCTGATGTGTAGGCATCTGATATGTTGGTGAATTTACTCTGATGGCCAATTTCTCTCTCTTGCCTATTGTGATTATTTTTTCCACATTCCTTTGATATTTGGTTCAACTTACTCTAAGTCTTTAAATTGCCCAGCTTAAGTTACCAAAAACCGTGCCAGGGTCTCACTAATGGCAGTTTCTGTCCATGTAACTTCCCTGATCCTTTCTGTGCTTTGTCTTGTCTTGGGCATGCATGTATGGCCCTAGGAATTCCCCAGTTTACATGGTTTTGTATGTCCCTTCAGGTCCTGGGCACTGTACTCTATCTTCTACAGCCAGCAGCCTTTGCCTGGGCCCACTTAACTGCTTCCCCACAGTGGTCTGTAGAAGAGCTCTGAACTGTCCTCTGTACTCAGGGCAAGTTCTCAGGACAGTGAGTCTCTCAGGCTGCCACTGGACAGATTGGGCCAGACATACAGGTTCCCAACCTAGCATGTGCCGGACGGCTCCTCTCCTCCCACCGGGACCAGGTACTCACACTGGGGGTGGGGGAGGGGACAGCTAGGGCGCCATGCCATCCTACTGCTTTTAAGTAGCTTTTTTCTTGATTCGGTGCCTACCCTGTAACTAGCCTTTTGTTTTCTGAAACTTTGAGGAAGATGTTTCTGCCAGTTTCTTGCTGGGTTTGTTCAAAGCTTCAGTTGCAGGATGGCACCCTGAAGCTTCTTACTCTGCCATCTCGATGAGGTGGTGCCTGAACCAATTGTGGTGGTATTTTTTTTTCCTCAAAAGTTTACCAAAAAGTTTAATAACAGATTATAGGATCTATAACCTGCTGTGTACAACACTTAAATGCCTCTTATAGTATAAACA
>JAQZBX010114455.1:0-10019 GCA_029593785.1 Cabassous unicinctus
GCAATGGACTTTGGTGAGGGAAGAAACTTATGCTTTATGGCCTGGTAAATGTGGACTTCCACCCCAAATAAATACTCTTTATAAAGACCAACCAATTTCTGGTATTTTGCATCAGCACTCCTTTGGCTGACTAATACACCTACTTTTCCTCAATGTCAGGATCCTTCTCATCTTTCAGTCTCAATTTGTCGCCTCCGTAGGTCTTCCCTGACTACCCTATCAAAAGTAGGTCCCCTCCTCACCATTTTCTCCACAACAGCAAACTATTTGCCTCCATTATTGCAACTATCACATTGGTAATTATGCTTATTTATTCATGCATCATCTGTCACCCATGATTACAAGCATCAAGATGGCAGGGACAATATCTCTTTTGTTAATATTGTATACCAGTGCCGGGCATGATGGGAGCATGTAATAGGCATTCAAAAAATGTTTGCTGAATAAGCAAATGGTTTCAAGTTCTCTAGAAATATTTCATTAAGATTTTTATTGCCAGGACTTCCAGGGAAGATGACAGAGTCGGGCACTCCGGGACTCAAGTCCTTCCACCAAAACAACTATCAAACAGGCAGAAACTATCTGAAACAACTACATTGAAGCTCCAGAGGGCAGAAGAATACTGTATGGCATCCATGGAACAGCAGGAGGAAGATGCTGACAAATTACCATAAAGAAATGTAAGTTGCTCTCTCTGTGCAGTAGCTACAGGTGCCCATCTCCCACTCTTGCTGCAGGTTGCCATGGGTTCCAGTCCCTGGCCAGCTGCTGCTGACAGAAAGGGACATAAAAATCGTCTTCCCTAAGAATAGGGGTGGTGTGTATAGCCGATCACTGATCTTGGCTTTTTTTTCCCCTCAGATTGAACCCAGGACCTTATACATGTGAAGCATGTGCTCAACCACTGAGCTACACCCACTCCAGACTGATCTTGGTTTTTAATTAGCAAATTCAGATCTCTAGGTCCTGGCTCTGAGGGCAGCTATTATTTCAACTTGCCCCAGACAAAGGTGGTGGCAGCCATTATTCCAACCCTCCATGGACACGCAGAGGCAGTGGAGATTTAAAGATGAAGGGCCGCAGGGAAAAGTTAGCTGAAGGGCTGCATTTGCTGGGCAGGCCAGGAAAGCTCAGCTCTGGGCAGATGTTGGAGAAGTTTTTGGCACCCTTCCTGACCCACTCTTCACAGGGCACTTTGGAGCCAGTCTGCACCCTCTTCATGGGTCTCTGGCTCTGTTTTGGCTGGGAAAGACCAAATTGGGAAAGTCCTCCCCGGGGTGACTCTCCTCCCAAAAGTTGCCCTCCAGGCAAAAGCCGCATGAGACAATGAAAGGAGTGTAAAAAACGAAAGAAGCTCACACTCTGGAACAAAGGCCTACTGGCTTCAGATACCTGGGAGAGAGGTTTATCCCCTGGAAAACAGAGGGGACAACCAAACTCCTGTAAACAGGAGAACTCTGAAACAACTAATGAGCAAAAGCCCAATTAAACAGGGAAAACCCTGCACAATGCATTCGTCTTGGGCAGACCTTCCTGATAGGAAGGCTGAAGCTCAAGAAAATCTCTGTCTTATCACCAGCTGGTTACAAAACCAGAAAAGACATCTCAGGGAGTAAATCCCAGAGTTAACATTTCAAAATATTAAAATGTACATTGTGCAACAAAAGAATACAAGACAAACAAAGAAACTGGAAATGATGGGCCATCCAAAGGAAGAGGATAAAAATCCAGAAAATAGCAACAAAGAAAACAAAATAGTAGACATACCAAACAAAGCTTTTAAAATAATGATCTTAAAATGATTAAGGAGATGAAGGAAAGTACAGAAAAAGAACTACAGGATATCAGGAAAACAATGAATGAATTATATGAGAGTCTAAATAAAGAGAGAGAAATTTTAAAAAGGAACCAAACAAAACTACTGGAGTTGAAGACCAAAATAACTGAACTGAAAAATGTGCAGGAGGGTTTCAAGAGCAGTATGGAGCTGGCAGAAGAAAGAATTAGTGAATTTGAAGACAAGACAATTGAAATGAGTCAGGCTGAGGAACAGAAGGAAGAAAGAACAAAGAAAGGCGAACAGACCCTCATATCAAAGCCAGATAAAGATACCACAAGAAAAGAAAACTATAGCCCAATATCGCTTATGAATATAGATGCAAAAAATCCTCAAAAAAAAAAAAAAGAAAAAAAGAGGACCCCTACCTCACACTATATACAAAAATCAACTCAAAATGGATCAAAGACCTAAATATAAGAGCTAGAAGAAAACATAGGGGGGAAGCGGATGTGGCTCAAGTGGTTGGGCTTCCGTTTACCACATGGGAGGCCCCGGGTTTGATCTTCGGGGCCTCCTGGTGAAGGCAAGCTGGCCTACACGGTTTGGTGAGCTGACAGCCCGCGCAGCACGGTGAGCTGGCGCGGCGCGGTGATGCAACAAAGGGAGGCAAGCAGACACAGAAAAACACACAGCAAATGGACACAGTGAGCACAAGCAGCAAGGAGGGGATAAATAAATAAATAAAATAAATCTTAAAAAAAAAAAAAAGAAAGAAAGTAAACGTAGGGAAGCATCTTCAGAACCTTGTGTTAGGCAATGGTTTCTTACACTTTACACCCAGAGCGCAAGCAACAAAAGAAAAAACAGATAAATGGAATCTCATCAAAACAAACGCTTGTTACTCAGAGGACTTTATCTGAAAGTAAAAAGACAACCTCCACAATGGGGGAAAATATTTGGAAACCATGTATCTGATAAAGGACGGATATCCAGTATATATAAAGAAATTCTTCAACTTAACAACAAAAAGACAAAGAACTCAATTGAAAAATGGGCAAAAGACTTGAACAGACGTCTCTCCAAAGATTTACAAATGGCCAGAAAGCACATGAAAAAAGATGATCAATATCAATAGCCATCAGAGAAATGCAAGTCAAAACAAGATGCCATTTCACACCCATTAGAATCACAGCCATTAAAAAAACAGAAAATAATAAGTGTTTAAGAGGAAGCAGAGAAACAGTCTCATTCATTGCTGGTGGCAATGTAAAATGGTGCAGCCGCTGTGGGAAACAGTTTGGTGGTTTCTCAGAAAGCTAAGTATAGAACTACCATATAACCCAGCAATCCCATTACTAGGTATATACCCAAAAGAATTGAAAGCAGGGACTTGAACAGATATTTGCACAACCATGTTCAAAACACCATTATTCACAACTGCCAAAAGATGGAAGCAACCCAAGTATGCATTAACCAATAAATGGATAAACAAAATGTGGTATATATATGCAATGGAATATTATACAGCTGTAAAAACGAATGAAGTCCTTATACATGCGAAAACACGGATGAACCTTGAAGACATCATGTTGAGTGAAACAGACCAGACACAAAGGACAAATATTGTATGAGCTCTGTGATTTGAAACAATTAGAATAAGCAAACTCATAGAGTTATAATATAGGTTACCAGTGGACGGGGTGGGGATAGGGAATGAGAAGTTGAGGTTCCTATCTGGGATGACAGAAATGTTTTGGTAATGGATGGTGATGATGGTAGCACAACACTGTGAATGCAATTAACAGCGCTGAAATATATTTCTGAATATGATTATAAAGAGCAAATGTTAGATGTATATATGGTAACAGAATAAAAATAAAATTTTAAAAATTCATGGAACTACACTACACAGTGAACCCTAAATTAAACCATTGACTTTAAGAGTACAATCACAAAAATGTGCTATCATCAATTGTAACAAATGTTCCACACCAATGCAAGGTGGTGAATGGTACATGGGAATCCTGTATTATATGCATGATAGTTTTGTAAACCCACAACTTTCTAATAAGGAAAAAAAATTATTGGGATTGCAGATTATGGGCAGGTTATGAAGCATCCTCAAATTTGAGCAACACATGATTTTGACAGGTTAAAAAAAAACAGAACAGTGGACCCTTCAAAGGTGATGAGCAGCACAGTATCATGATATCAATATTGAGAGGGAACACTGCTCAGGTTGGAGGAAGATCCTGCAATCTGGGAGGCTGTGTTTTCTTCCCCATTGTGATGGTTAGGCTAATGTGTCAACTCGGCCAGGTAATTGTGTCCAGGTGTTTGGTTCAGCAAGCACTGGGCTAATTGTAATACAAGAGCATTTATGATGGGAAGCGGGAGTGGCTCAGTCGATAGAGCCCCCGTTTACCATATGGGAGGCCCAGGGTTCGCTTCCCGGGGCCTCCTTGTGAGGGCAGGCCGGCCCGCGCGGCGCGAGGGGCTGATGCAGTGGGACCTCACAGCAAGGGGAAGATAAGCAGACACGTAGAAGACAGGCAGCGAATGGACACAGCGAGCACAAGCAGCAAGGGGGGGATAAATAAATAAATAAATAAATCTTTAAAAAAAAAAAAAAAGAGCATTTATGGACTTCGATCAGCAGTGAGTTTACTGCATGGATGGCTGATTACATCTGCATCAATCAGGGAGACTGCATCAGCAATGGGTGACACTTTTATCCAATTAGTTGAATGCCTTAAAAAGGGAAGTGATTTCAACATTCAGGCATAATTTCCCAGCTCATCTTTGGACAGCCAACTTCTCCCAGAAACTCATCAAGGACCTTTCATCGGAGCCCCTGGTTTGCAGCCTGCCTGCGGAACCTGGACTTGTGCATCCCCACGGTCGCGTGAGACTCATAAAAATCTCCTATTATTGACAGATATCTCCTGTTGATTCTGTTTCCCGAGAGAACCCTGACTAATACACCCAATAACTAGTTAGAAAACAGAAACAATGGCAAGTGATGTAACTTAATTCTGAAAGCCAACATTTACTATTATAAAATAAGAACTTCTTGGAAAAGCCACGAATGCATCCTGCTCTTTGTTCTGAGAACCATTTCTCCTCTTTCCTCTCAGCTCTTCTCTTACCTTGGTGTCTTGGGGTTGGAGTATAATTACTTGCAACCTCTTCAGAGTCGTTAATCTCTAGACGCTCATCATATGTCTGGTTTTCAACAATCTTGGTCAAAGCAAAAGGAGACATGATTACACGCTCATATCATGGGACATAAGTTCTCTGCGAGGAGGTGAAATTTCAAATTACTGGTTCTTCTTCCTTCCCCAAGACACAGTTTCAAAACTTTCACCTCCAACCAAACTTTCCTCAAGGTTTCATTGGCCCCAGGTCAAGCAGTTAAGTCACTGCGCTTTCAGTCTTTATTTTGGAACTGCCGGCTGACCGCCTGAAGAACGGGGGAATCCTGGAGGCAAAACCAACTTCTGCCGCAGCTACCCAAACTGCTGTAAGATACACGCGCAAGGGCAGGGTTCCGTCACTTTTCCCAAAGCTACCAGAGTTTCTCAGGGGAGACTGTAAGGGTTCTACAAAGAGTTCTGTCTCTGGGGTCACCTCTGGGAGGGTCTCCTCACAGAGGGTACACTCCAGTGTCTCAGTCCCATCCAATAATCCCCAAAGCACCACCCTCATCTTCCACGCCTGTCTTGCAGGTTGGATCCCACTTAAGAGTCTAAGGGAATAAAGTAAGCAGGGGGGCTGATGGGGGCGGGGGAGGAACAGTTGTCATGGAGACGGGGAGAGGGAGCGGGGAGTAAAGGGAAGTTGAGTCCTCTTAAATTCCTCTGGGAGGAAGGGAAGTAGTTCCCTTTCTGCTAGGGTGAGTAGGAATTACCTGTAGCCCCTCTGAAGCCGTCTCCTCTATTTGGAAAGAACCCCAGCCTAGGACTGGGGTCTCACTCCAATCTCAGGCCTGGCCACGTAAGGGCGTCCGCTCGGAGGTACCGGCGTGTTGTCAGTCGCCAGGCAAAACACGCATCGCGAGAGTTGCTTTCACTCTCGTGAGAGCTCCTCCCCTCACCCACGAGTCAAGCCTCTTCCAGCGAAGGATCTGTACACGGGAGAGTGGACGTAGAGGGCCTCGGATAAAGTCACTCTGGGCGGCTAGGTCTCCTTTTTGTCTATGGTTTTAGAATATGTGTCTGTGGTGGCATCTAGCGGCCGTGGGTCGCAAAGGCGCCTGATGAAGAGAGCGTCTTCCAATCTGGAAATGCAGCTTGCATATTTTTTCTGGACAAGGATCATTGGGCATGCGAGTTCTGCTAGATCAATCTAATCAGAATTTAGGTAAACGTTAAGGTAGGGTCTGTGTCTAGTTAATTTTTAAACTCTTCATAGCGCCAGTGCATTGCATAAATTAGGCATTTTAAAATGCTCAAGTGCTGGTTGGGTGGATGAATAGAGGAATGAGTAAATGAAGATGTAAGAACAGACATAACTAATTTGGGAATCCATGGAAAGAGAAACAAAGAAAAGGATATTGGAATTTTGACCCAGAAAACCTTTCAGAGGAAAGCATAAAAGCAACTTTAGAAAGAAAAATAAGATACACCTCTTTTGAGAGACTTCTAGTTAAAAATGGAACTGCAAATTTTTAAATTTATGTGATCTGTTATTGCTTCTAATAATGGCTGCATATTATTGAGCACTTAATATGTAGAAACCCTTAGAATATATAATCTAATTTATTAATATATTATCTAATTTAACAACCTTATGAGGTAGATACTATTACAAATTTATAGATTAGGTAATTGAGGCTTAGAGAGTTAAAGTAGCTTGTCTAAAGTCACTCACCTTGTAAATGCTTGAAACAGAAGTCAAACACAAGTCAGTCTGATTCTTATGTCTCTGCTTTTAACCATTATGGTATACTGCCTCTAAGGCACTCCTTTTGAAACATGCCTGCAGGGATGCTTTTTCTTCTGCATTTTAATTCGGCAAATGTCATGTTTCCAAAGAATCAGCATCAATTGGTCTTTGCTGAGCTCTGAGGCCCATTTTGCAGGCCTCTGGAAGCTGCCACAATAAGACAATAGTTCCAAAGAGGATTTTTACTTTTTTTTAAGTTCAGAATTTGTCAATCTTATTTAAAATGTGTGTTTTTGTAACAAAAATAAACAATACAATTTGACATCTCTCTTCCCCAAATGCCAAGTTTAAAAATATGCTAGCTTCCTAAAGATTCTGTTAGAAGGCCATTTGAGATGGAATTGATATTGGTAAGAGTGAGAAATCTTAGCACTTAAGAGAATAGGCTCTGAAGTCAAGTAGCCTTTGTGCAAATTCTGGCTTTGCTACTTTCTAGCATGAGACCTTTGGTAAAATAATTTTCCTCTTTGAACTTTGACTTCCTCACCTTTAAAATCAGGGTTAATAATGGTACCTATCTCAGAGAATTGTTGCAAGGATTACATTGTAAGTATTCAATAAAACTTAAAGGGTTTGAATCCAGGCTCTTTTACTTGCTGGCTGTGTGAGTTTGAGCAAGTTCCTTAACTTCTTTAGTTCTCAGTGTACTTATATGGATTGTTGTAAAGGATTAGAGACAACATGTGTAAAGTCCTTGACACAAAATAAGCACTCAGACGATTATTGTTGGAGATGCGGATGTGGCTCAGGCGACTGGGCTCCCGCCTACCACATGGGAGGTCGCTGGTTCAGATCCCCATGCCTCCTAAAGAAGACAGCGAGCTGGCGCAACGGCAGGCGTGGCTAGCTGACACAACAAGAGACACAAAAAGAAAAAACATGAGACACAACAAAGCAGGGAGCCGAGGTTCCCCGTGCCTCCTAAAGAAGTGAGCTGACCTGACGGGCAGGCGCGGCAAGCTGACGCAACAGGGAAGTGGATGTGGTTCAAGTGATTGGGCTCCCGTCTACCATATAGGAGGTCCAGAGTTCGATTTCTGGGACCTCCTGGTGAAAAAGCAGCCTGGCCCACGTGGCGAGCTGGCCTGAGCAGCAAGCTAGCCCACGCGAAGTGCTGGCCTGTGCAAGAGTGCTGGCCCACACAGAGTCCCGGCCTGCGTGGAGAGACCATGGAGCTGAGGTGGTGCAAGAGATTGAGCCCCTCTCTCCCACTCCGGAGGGTTCCAGGATCGGTTCCCCGTGCCGCCTAAAGAGAAGACAAGCAGACACAGAAGAACACACAGAGAGCAGACAGTGAGCGCAAAACAATGGGGGTGGGGAGGGGGAGAAAGAAATCTTTTTTTAAAAAAAGATGATGCAACGAGATGCGGGGAGGAAAAAACATAATGAGAAACACAACAAAGGAGGGAACGGAGGTGGCTTAAGTGATTAGGCATCTCCCTTCCACATCAGAGTTCCCGGGTTCGACTCCAGGTTCCTCCTAAAGAAACAAGAAAGACAAACAGACGAGTAAGTGAAAAACAACCAGGGGGTGGGGAGAATTAAATAAATAAAATAAAATAAAGCTTAAAAAAAAAAATTATTGTTGGGGAGCAGGTGTAGATCAGTGGTTGAGCACCTGCTTCCCATATACAAGGTCTCTGTTTCGATCTCCGATACCTCCTAAAAAAAAAAAAATTATTGTTAGGTTTTATTGTAGACATATAGGTTTAATATGGGTGAGTGCTGTAAGATTGAGCCAGGTATATAGGATAAAATTAAGAACTGCTGATTCAAGTATACTCTGTGAAATTGACATTGGACATGAGAGAACTACCAAGAGAGTCAGAAGATGAGATTTTGAGTCCTGGTTCCATTATATACTGGAAACTGTGTAAATTGCTTAAATGTATATCATTTTCTTCATCTGCAAAATGGACATAAGCACAATAACTGCCCTGCTACCTGCAGTCAGTAATTCACTGAGTGGTATGTGATTCACAAACCATAAAATTCACCCTTTACAGTGTACAGTTCAGTGGTTTTTAGTTTATCACAGAGTTATGCAACTATCACCACTAATTCCAGAATATTTTTATCACTCCAAAAACAAACCTTATACCTATTAGCAGGCACTCCCCATTTCTCCCCTCCCAGCACCTGGTAACCACTTATATACTTTCTCTATGGATTTGCCTATTTTGGACATTTTATATGAATGGAACCATTTACAATGTGACCTTTTGTGCCTGCCTTCTTTCACTTAGCATAATGTTTTTGAGGTTCATCCATGTTGTAGCTTGTAATGAGTACTTCATTCTTTTTTATGGTTGAATAATATCCATTATATGGGTATACCACAGTTTATTTGTTTATACATTCATCAGTTGATGGATATTTGGGTCGTTTTCACTTTTAATTATTATGAATAATGCTGCTATGAACATTTATGTACAAATTTTTGAGTGGGCATACATTTTCAATTCTCTTGGGTATATATACCTAAGAGTGGAATTGCTGGGTCATATGGTAAATCTGTTTGACTTTTTGAGGAATTGCCAAACTGTTTTCCAAAGCTGCTGCACTATTTTATATTCCCACCATGAGGGTTCCAATTTCTTCACCTTCTTGTCAACACTGGTTACTATCTTTAAATTCTTGCCATCCTAGTGGGTGAAGTGGCATGTCTTGGTTTTGATTTGCATTTCCCTAATGATTATGGGTGTTGAGTATCTTTTCATGTGCTTATTGCCATTTGTATATCTTCTTTGGAAAAACAGCCTATCAAATCCTTTGCTCATTTTTAAAATTGGGTCTTTTATCTTTTTATTATTACTGAGTTCTAAGAGTTCTCTATGTATTCTGGATACTAGTCCCTTATGAACACAGGGTATTTTGAATATTACATGACATAGTGGCTGTGAAAGAGGCTTTATAAGTTGTAAGAGGTGACGCATAAAAAATAGAATAAAATAAAGGCGATGACAGTGAAGAGAGAGGTATGAAGACCCCATCTAGGGAAGCGGGTGTGGCTCAGTGGATAGAGCCCCCGTTTACCATATGGGAGGCCCGGGTTCGCTTCCCGAGGCCTCCTTGTGAGGGCACGCCAGCCTGAGCGGTGCGGTGGGCTGATGCAGCAACCTCACGGCAGGAAGCGGGTGTGGCGCAATGGATAGAGCACCCGTTTACCATATGAGAGGCCCCGGGTTCGCTTCCCGGCGCCCCCTTGTGAGGGCAGACCAGCTCCCGCGGCATCATGGGCTGATGCGGCAAGACCTCACAGCAAGGGGGAGATAAGCAGACACAGAGAAGA